>CAMOHE010047649.1:0-53778 GCA_946598075.1 Artocarpus hirsutus
TTTGCTTATCATACATTCAACAAATATGAAAGTAAAGAGGACAATATTTGGTATATAAATAATAAATTCTTTATTGATAAAAATGTCTCCAAAAACTCATTACATTTTTACTCCATTAGGGTATACATGTCGAACAGGTTCAAATGGTGTCTCAAGATGGCATTGATTTCATCCTCCTTATAGAGGGTGTGGTAGACAAGTATGCTCTAAGGAGTAAAAATGTAATATGTTTTTAGAGACATTTTTATCCATAAAGAATTCATTTATTATTAATATACCAAATGTTGTCCTCTTTATATTCATATTTGTTGAATGTATGATAAGCAAACAAAAGTTTGATACTGTTGGTCCAAACCTTAAGAATTAGGCATATGATCGACATATTCTACAAAAGACATGATTTTTAAGGTTGACAATCTAAATTTTAAGATCTACAACAGAGGGAATAAAGTTGGGCACTTTGTTCATGCAAAGATTGTTATGTTGTCTACATCTCTAATGGCGATGGTTTGTCTTGGCCATTAGAGGTGGAATTTGAGAATAAAACAATAGTACATTGTCATATGTAACGATGTATTAGATCGGGACATAAAATGTAATTGATTTGGATTAATAATTCTATGTCAGCAAATCAATTCACTTTAGACAATCATATGTGTTGTATCTTAATCCTAAAATGAATAGTGGGCCCATTGTTTTGACGTATGTTTTTTGATGCATCAAATGATGACATCCATATTTTATGTTGGTACGCATGCCAGTGTGCTAGAGACACGACTCTTGATAGCGTAGACTTGTTATTCATAGATACAAAATCCAAAGCTCTTCTTTAAGAGTCAATGATATCTTCTTATATATGTTATCCTGAAATTGAAAAACTGGAGCACTTGACCTTTTGGATGCATAGGTGTAACTAAATGGTATACTGTCTTTGGATGGTAAGTTTTTTGATAGTAAGATAATGAATGTAAGGTAAAAATAATCAGAAAGGTAACACAGAATTTATTCTTAAACCGATTATGGATAGTCCTATGAGGATATAATATATTATGATATGTCATGGAGACTTAGCTATTCGGGCTTTGTAATTTTATATAATTTGAGAGTATAGCTCTAAGCTTTTAGTGGAGTAATGTAAGAGTTGATAATTATGAAACATATATCTAGTATATTGGGTTTTATAGTTATTGGGATCTTGAATTATATAGGTCCATCGGGTCCCCTTTGCTAGCTTATAATAAATCCTGTAACGATACGGCATGCTTTTCTAATAAATTGGTGATTTATGTTAAATTATTAGATTGGTTGAAATTTGATAAGATCAGATAATTCATGTTTGCTTATTGGTTAAATTAATTTTCTAAATTAATTCAAGATAAACTTGTTGAATTATATGAAATATTTTTTTTCCTAGAGATTATCTAGATGTGGTTGTTTTAAACAAATAACTTCTTTATTGGGTTATTTGAATCAAAATTGAGGCTTTTTCCAAAGAATCTTGGGTGGTAAATACAGGATTCGTAAGGATCTTATTATCGCGAGTTTGGTAAGCCGATCAGTTAGTTTAGCTTGCTGATGAGGCAACTTCAGCTAGCCGATCCATTAGTTTGGCCTATCGATTAAACGATAATTTGATCATGCTTTTTCGCATGATTTTATTTAATATTGATCCAGATTCAAATTCTTGTGGGCTTATCTGATAATAACCAACCATGCAGACGACCTCTATAAATAGGGAGTGAGTTTTCTATGTTATTTAGACTACTTGAGAAATCAAAAGTGAACACTCTAGTCTATGAGTCTCTAAAACTCCCTGAGAGCTATTGTTCACAAATCACAAATGTTAGTTCTAGGTTTTCTCAATTGGTTGGAAGGAGAGTCACCAGAGAAGAGCTGTACAAGCATGACCACACATATACCGATCGTGGATAGAGAATAGCATAGAAGTCTAGTTAGTTGAGACTCTTTGGGAAAGTTCTTTTCTTCACAGATTCTAAGAACTTTTCGGTATACAAGGCTAGTAAGATCTAGTTAATTTAATATAGCATGTCAAACTTGTATTTTGGAAAACACTTTGATTAAAATTTTAAAATTTTTGCTGCGTAATGTTTCTCTAATAGGGTATCCATTCGAATCGATACATGGTTGTTTTGTTGGGTTTTGTTGGATTATGTGATTCAAATAAGTAGCAAAAAATCAAAATTAATTCCCACAAACCCCTCACAGGATCCACGCAATTCGATTAGATTAATAAGAAAGTCATAGAATCCTACTAGGATGACAAAAGGGACAAGATTGCTGAAAGGAAGAGAGTGGGTTCACTCCGGTGACACCTTAACTTGAGCTTTTTGTATTCGGGATCTAATTTAAACGTTGTTACTTAGAGCAATGCCCTCTGTAGCTATCCACACAAACAGACTCTCTCAAAAACCGAATTGGTGTGCTAGCACCCTCTCCTTGGGTTAAATGACTTTCTCAAATTTTAGGCTTTTTAATGTTTTTGCCTTTTAGAATAAGAGAATGCCTTTTCTCTTCTAATTTGGCCAGAAAACCTAAAATAGATATATACATATTGACTTTGAGAAAGAGTCAGATTTAACTAGGGTAAACTGTAATTCAAATATGATTCATAGAATCTAGACAATGTCAGATTTAATGAACCTAGACATATCTAGTACATCGAATCTGGACATTATCAGGTTTATTGAATCTAGACACAGTAAACCCAAACTTTGTTTTTGGTCTGTTCTAAGTGTGCAACCCTATAGATTCACATAACGTTGGTAGTAGGCTTGAAATTCTATTTCTGGCTTATAAATCATGAGCAACCTCTAGCAAGACATTTTGATTACCTAAGTTATGTGAATGTCAATATTCCGATGTAGCCTAATATACAACAAGTATTAAAGTCCTTTTGTCACTAGATACCTTGATTGAACATAAGGCATGGTTTATGTCATCCTTATACTATTCAATCATATTATTTCTCAATCTTAAGTAGACTAATATTGATAACCCTTATCAATTCATTCTAATATGGCCATACATTTTTCTTCAGTCTAACTTGGGCCCATAGATATCTTTCTAATAATAAATGAGGGACAAATTCATTTTTAATCACTAACATTCCTTACATGATTCACTTCATATCCAACAACAATCCATTCCATCATCTTGTTAAAGATAATATTAGAATGTGTCAAAATATAGAACTTGTCATGTAGGAAACAATGGTAATTTCAGGTCAGAGGACTAGGATAATACTATTGTGATAAGAATCAATTATGAGAATTATCCATGCAGTATTCTCATAGCGGGTCGATTCAATATATCATTTCTCAAATATGTATCTATGAGTTGACTTAGTATCTCATACACATGATTAGTAAAACGTAATCATCAGTCAAATTTTATACTAGTCTTTATTCATTTTAACCTAATTATAATGACCGAGTAGGGATAATTTAGAATAGAATTCAATTTTTGCCTAAGAGTTTTACTATCAAGTCACATACTTGATGACCTTAGGCAGAATTAACTATTCATGGAATTAGATTAAAAAAATGATGAAAATGCCTCATTATTAATAACATGCAAATGTAACAAAGTCAAAATAAGGTCATTACATAGTTGGCCTATGGCACATCGCTAACAATCTCCCACTTGTACTAGGCCCAATCAATATTGTACCTAATACCCATTGACCTAGTATGACTCTCATGCTTAGGCTGTAGAAGAGGGTTAGTGAGTGGATCAACAACATTGTCATTTATAGGTACTCTGCATATCTTCACGTCTCCTTTCTCAATGATTTCTCGAATGAGATGATAACGCCTGAGTAACATGATCTCTGTTCCTTAGCCTATGCTATGGCCCTATTATTATCACAATACAAGTCTACTATATCTGATATACTAGGAACAACACCCAATCTAGTAATAAACTTTTTGATCTAAACTGCTTCCTTAGCTGCTTCTGAGGCGGCTATATACTCAGCTTCTATTGTAGAATCAACAACAGTGTCTTGCTTTGAATTTCTCTAGCTCATTGCACCTCCATTCAAATAGAGCACATAACCATACTGCGATCGAAAGTGATCCTTGTCAGATTGGAAGCTGGAATCTACATAACCACTTACAACAGGCTCATCTTCCTTTCCTTCATACAGTAAGAATGCATCCTTAGTTCTTCTCAAATATTTAAGGATATTCTTGGCTATTGTCTAATGACTTTCACATGGATCTAATTTGTATCTGCTGGTTATGCTTAAGGCATAAGAGACATCAGGTCAAGTACATAACATTGCATACATGATAGATTCAATGGCAGAAGCATATGGAATCTTATTCATGCGGTCTCTCTCATCCTATGTCATTGGACATTGAATCTTGGTAAGACTAATTCCATGTGACATTGGCAAGAATCCCCTCTTGGAATCTTGCATACTAAACCTATTCAATACCTTGTCAATGTATGTACTCTAACTTAGGCCAATAAGCCTCTTAGATCTATCCCTATAGATCTTGATGCCTAGAATATAGGCAGCTTCATGTAAGTCTTTCATTGAGAAACAATTCCCTAACCATGATTTAACATTTTGTAGAGTAAGGATATCGTTTCCAATGAGTAATATGTCATCAACATATAGCACTAGAAAGACTATTGTGCTCCCACTAACCTTCTTGTAAACACAAGGCTCATCTTCATTTTTGATGAAGCCAATCTCTTTGATTGTTTCATCAAAACAAAGATTCCAACTCTGAGATGCTTGCTTCAATCCATAAATGGATCTTTCAAGTTTGCAAACCTTTCCAAAATTCTCAAGACTAACAAAACCCTCGGGTTGTGTCATATACACATTCTCAAGTAGGTTTCCATTAAGAAACGTTGTTTTGACATCCATTTCCAAATCTCATAATTATAGTATGTAGCTATGGTGAGGAGAATCAAAATGGATTTAAGCATAGCAACTGGTGAAAAAGTTTCATCATAGTCTATACCATGTGTTTGCTTGAAACTTTTTGCAACTAGTCTTGCCTTAAAGGTATGCACATTGCCATCCATGTATGTTTTCCTTTTGAAAACCCATTTGCATTCAATAGTCTTTAAACCATCAGGCAGATCAATCAAAGTCCATACTTGATTATCATACATAGATTCCATCTCTGACTTCATGGCTTCTAGCCATTTATCACAATCAGGGCTATTCGTGGCCTTTTGGTAGGATGTAGACTCATTTTGATCCACAATCATCACATCATTATTATTAGTTTAGAGAAATCCATATCTCTTAGGGATCTGACGTGTCTTACCAGACCTCCTCGAGCCTTATGCTACTTGTGTAGGCTCAATAACTACTTGTTGATCCAGTTGAGATTCCACTGGTGATTTAATGCTATTTGGTGGTTCTTGAATTTCTTCAAGTTAAACTTTACTCCTACTAGTTCCTTTAGAAATGAATTCTCTTTCTAAAAAGACACAATTATGAGCAATAAACACTTTGTTCTCAGAAGCATTGTAGAAGTAATATCCTTTAGTTTCTTTAGGATATCCCACAAGAAGGCATTTGTCTGATTTAGGTGCCAATTTATCTGAAATTGACACTTCACATAAGTCTCGCATCCCCAAATCTTAAGAAAGACAAACTAGGCAACTTCCCAATCTACATCTCGTATGGTGTCTTTTGAACTGCCTTTGATGGAACTCTGTTCAGTATAAATGCAGCAGTTTCGAGAGCATACCCTCAAAAGGATATTGGAAGATCTAACTAACTCATCATAGATCGAACCATATCCAATAAAGTTCAATTTCTCCATTTAGACACACTATCCATTGTGGTGTTCTTGGTGAAGTTAATTGTGAGACTATCCCACAATCTCTAAGATGATCAATGAATTCTTGGTTTAAGTATTCACCACCTCAATCTGATCGAAGTGCTTTAATACTTTTATCAAGTTGATTTTGTACTTCATTTTTGAAAATTTTAAACTTTTTAAAAGATTTAGATTTTTATTTCATTAGATAGACATAGCCATATCTACTGAAATCATCTATGAAAGTAATAAAGTACTAAAAACCTCCTCTAGCAGTGGAACTTAATGGTCCATATACATCAGAATGTACGAGGCCTAATAAGTCATTAGCCCTTTCACTATGTCCAGTAAAAGGTGTCTTAGTCATTTTGCCTATAATAAACAAGACTCATATACTTCAAATGATTCAAAATCAAATGAATTCAAAAGCCCATGTTGATGGAGTTTTGAAATGAGTTTCTCATTTATATGGCCCAAACGATAGTGCCAAAGATAGGTAGAGTTTAAATCTTTAGATTTAAACTTCTTTGTATTAACAATATAGATGGACTTTTTGTTTGTGTTTTCAATGTCCAAAACATAAAGACCATTTGTTCATGGAGCATATCTATAGAAAATATTATCACAGTAAACGAAGCATTTATTATTCCTAATAATAAATTCAAAACCTTCCTTGTCCAAACAAGAAGTAGAAATAATATTCCTACTTATATCAGGTGCATAATAACAATTTTCTAAACTTAAAACAAGTCCACTAGGCAAAGTCAACTCATATATTCCTACAGCTAAAGCAGCAATTCTTGCTTCATGTCCAACTCATAGGTCCACTTTGCCTTTAGTGAAGATTCTAATCTTCTTAAGACCATACACATAAGTACAAATGTGTGATCCAAATCTAGTATCTAATACCCAGGAATCAGAAGTAGACAAATTGACTTCTATAACATAAATAATTGAAGGAGTAGACGCACTACTCTTTTTCTTCTTCAAATCATCCAAATAGAGCTTGCAGTTGCTTTTTCAATGACCAAGCTCATTGCAGAAAAAGCATACTCCCTCCTTTAGTGGTTTAGCCTTAGGTTTAGGATTGGGCTTGGGGTTAGGCTTGGGCTTCTTAAAGTCCTTGGGAGCCTTATTCTTACTCTTACCCTTTCCTTTCCTTTTCATACATTTCCCTTTATTAACCATCAAAACATCTTTGGTATTGTTAATGTTCTATTCAGCAGTCTGAAGCATCCATGTAACTCAGAAACAGTCTTCTCCATATTATGCATGCTGTAGTTCATAACGAACCTATCATAAGCATCTAGCAAAGATTGGAAAATGATGTCAACAGCCAACTCTTGGCTAATCTCAAGACCAAGTTTCTACAAATGATCAAGATGACCCTTCATCTTTAGAACATGAGGACTCACTGAACCGCCAGTAGTCAACTTGCACAAAAATAATGCCTTTAAGGTGGCAAACCTTTGAATTCTAGCTTTCTCTTGGAACATTTCCTTGAGATGGCCTATCATAGTATAAGCCTTCATTTCCATTAGTTGCTTCTAAAGCTCTGATTCTATGCTTCCAAGCGTGAGGCAAGTACATCAACATAGTCATTGTGATGCTTATTGTGAGCATCTGTTTGAGCTCTAGGAGCATTAACAGTTGGTTCATCAGGGATAGGTTGATCAAAGACATATTCCTTCCTTACTTGCTTAAGAACAATTCTCAAGTTTCTATACCAGTTTAGGAAGTTAGTCCCAATGAACTTATCCTTCTCAAGGATCGTTCGTAGTGACAAGTTAGATGTGGTGTTTGATGCCATTATCTACAACAAATACATACATAGAGTACTTAGCATTTTATTAAACAATTTTTAATGAGACATAATTTAAATCCAACTAATTTTATCAAATTAATAACCCTCAATATTAATTTGGCAATCACAACAATTGTAATTTTAGTGGGCCAAGATCTATATTTCACCTCACTTTTAGTAAGCTTTGGCTTATCACCTAAAGTATGGTTATTTAGGTAGGTAACACTTTACCAATTACATCTTATGTAACTCTTGGATAAATATGGGATTTGACATCACATGTCCTGGCTAATTAAAATCCCATCTAATGCCCTAGGTCCAAAACCATTTTGATAACCTAGTTAAGTCTAACTATTTCAAACATATGGATATCACTATTATCCATCTTGTCTTACCTAGATGGCTTAATGCATCCTGCTTTGGTAGAACTTATATTTAGCAATCAAAGTCTTGACAAGTGTTGAATTATGGGAGGCATTTTAATGACTTAATATTAAGTGAGGGTTTTACTTTAATTTTATTTTATTGTTTATTATTATGTCGCCTCAAATACATAGCATCATATACACAACATCACATACATAGCATAATAATAATACAATAAGCGTGTCATAGCATGGCCCAAATCTAGATTGATCTTCATAAGCCAATATGAAGGTTAATGGGCAATCCTAGGTAATCTTCATCTCCATGGATTTCCTTAGATTGCCACGAACGGACTCCATCTTAAGCCTCCATCTTGAACTGCCATCTTTCTTGATCTTGGGCTTTGATTTTATATTACAAATTGCAATCTAAACTGTTTTATTTCTACTAAATAAATAAATAAATTACAACAAATTAAAAAATGACACGCAGGCCGTATTTAAAATTACAAACCCAAAATAAAATTAAATAAAACCTGCCAATCACATTAGTATAAAAGGGCCATGCAATGCACCATGCAATTCACACTAAACACAAAAACATAATAATATAATTTTATTAAAGTTAAATTTTTATTATGACCAAAATGATTTATGTGATGAATCAATTTGGGGTCAAAAGGCAGCATCCCTTGCGGGGTCCTAGGGGTAGCGCCCTTGGTGGGCTCCAAGGGGTAGCAGCCCTTGGCAGGGTCCAAGGCACAGCGCCCTTGGTGGCAGTCCCGCTAGCTGATTAGTGAGTAGGGGTCAAGAGGGTAGTGCCCCTTATGGTGGCTCAGGCCTAGTGCCTCCTGAAAAGTAAACGATTTACCTTACTCGTTTGAATGAATTGCTGTCTAAATCCATTAATTTTAATTAATCAGATTACCTAATTTATTCATAATAGAATTAATTAATCTCTATTTAACACTTAAATAGATTCATGAAATTTATTGATCTGTTCTAAACCGATCATCCTTATTTAACAATTAAATAGACCCTATGATATATATTAATCTGTTCAAAACAAATTATCACTATTTAACATTTAAACAATTTGCCACCTTAATAAAACCGAAAACAAATTTACAATATATCATTTAATCATCTTAAAATATATTACTAGATTCTTGTTAAATTGTAATATTAATCAAATTAACAACAACAGGTTTCAAGAAACAGTAAACATTTTAATCAAATTAACACGGTAAAAACATTTAATCAAATAAAACCTCAAACACATTAATCTAATTAATGTATAAATCGTATCCATGCATATCACATATACACAGAACCATATAAAATCAACTTAATTGAATTCATAAGTCGCTTTGATGCCATTGTTGGGTTTTGTTGGATTTTGTGATTCAAATAAGCAACAAAAAATAAAAATTAATTCCCACAAAACCCTTACAGGTTCCATGCAATTTGATTAAATTGATAAGAAAGTCATAGAATCTTACTAGGATGACAAAAGGGACAAGATTGCTGGGAGAAAAAGAGCAGGTTCACTCCGGTGACTCCTTAACTCGAGCTTTTTGCACTCAGGATCAGATTCAAACGTTGTTACTTAGAGCAACACCCTTTGCAAGTATCCACACAAATAGACCCTTTCAAAAACCAAATTGGTGTGCTAGTACCCTCTCCTTGCATTAAATGACTCTCTCAAATTTTAGGGTTTTTAATGTTTTTTCCTTTTAGAATAAGAGAATGCCTTTTCTCTTCTAATTCGGCCAGAAACCCTAAAACAGACATATAGATATTAACTTCAAGAAAGAGTCAGATTTTTACCAGGGTAAACTATAATTCAAATGTGACTCATAGAATCTAGACAATGTCAGATTTAATGAACCTAGACATATCTAGTACATCGAATTTGAACATTATTAGGTTCATTGAACCTAGACGCAGTAAACCCAAAATTCATTTTTGGTCTATTCTAATTGTGCAACCCTGTAGGTTCACATAACATTGGTAGTGGGCTTGAAATTCTATTTATGGCCAACAAATCATAAGCAGCCTCTAGCATGACATTATGATTATCCAAGTTATGTGAATGTCAATGATTCGATATAACCTAATATACAATAAGTATTAAAGTCCGTTTGTCACTAGATACTTTGATTGAACATAAGGTATGGTTTATGTCATCCTTATACTATTTAATCATATTATTTCTCAATCTTAAGTAGACTGATATTGATAACCCTTATTAATTCATTCTAGTATGGCCATACATTTCTCTTCAGTCGAACTTATCGAGGGGCCATAGATATCTTTCTCATAATAAATGAGGGACAAATTTCTTCTTAATCACTCACATTCCTCACATGATTCACTCCATATCCAACAACAATCCATTCCATCATTTTGTTAAAGATAATATTAGAATGTGTCAAAATATAGAACTTGTCATGTAGGAAACAATAGTGATTTTAGGTTAGAGGACTCGGGTAATACTATTATGATGACAATCACTTATGACAATTATCTATGTAGTATTCTCATAACCGCTAGATCTAATACATCATTTCTTAAATATTTATCTATGAGTTGACTTAATATCTTATACACATGATTAGTAAAACATAGTCATCAATCAAACTTCATACTAGTCTTCATTTATTATCATCCTAATAATAATGACCGACTAGGGATAATTTAGAATACAATTCAATTTTCACCTAAGAGTTTTACTATCAAGTGACATACTTGATGACCTTAGGCAGAATTAACTATCTATGGAATTATAATAAATAATAATAATAATAATAAAAATGCCTCTTTATTAATAAAATGCAAATGTAACAAAGTCAAAATATGGTCATTACATAGTTGGCTTAGGGCACATCACTAATATGTTCTTCCTAACGATAGGAATTTGGGATGTATCTTCAATTTGACCTACCCTACGATGGCAATTTAGAGTTAAGTCTTAGGAATCCAAAAAGGTGGGCTACACTTAAAAAGGATTTACTTAAATGTTAATTGTAATCTTGACCAAAATAACGGCAGTTAATAAATGTTAATATATGAGATATTTTGAATGACATTTAGTAATTGAGAGTATCTCGGTTTGATTTCCAAAATATTTTAACCTATCTTATGGTGGCACTTTGTTTTGTGGTAAATCGAATTATCGTTGGCCAAATTTAGTAAACATGTTTTTTGTATTTTTCATGTGCATCCATGCATCATATTTACTATGCCTCAAACTTGTTTATATGTTATCATATTCATGCATGCAAATTAAATGTTTTTTTATTTATTTTCCAACAAATATGTCTAATCCTATTGTTAACCTACTAACACTTGAATGATTTACTAGTAAGAACTATGCCAAATGGAAAAGTAACATGAACCTAATGGTCATAAATGATGACTATAAGTTTTTCATTCGAGAGGAGTGTCCTTTGGTCCCTACAGTTAACACAAGAAGAGCCGCCTAAGAGGCATATTCTTGTTGGCAAAATGCCAATCGAAAAGCCAAAAGCTACTTGTTAGCTAGCATGTTTCAAGTACTTTGTAAGAAGCATGAGAATATGAACACTGCTTATGAGATAATGCAATCACTCAATGGGATGTTTGGGTAACCAAACAAAAAGGCATGTCTTGATGCCATGAAGTTGTTATGAGCAATACGATGATGCCCAGCATACCTGTTTGTGATTGTGTTCTCATTATGATTAACCATCTTCATGAAGCTAGGCTTAATTGAGCATCCATAGATAACGATGCATAGGTGGGAATGATCTTAGAAAGTCTAAGTCTTGCATTCCAGCAATTCAAGGCTAATTACATCATCAACAATATGCATATAGGGCTCACTCGATTATTGAACAAGCTTTAAAAGTTTGAGACTATCAACTATGTGGATAGCAAAGAAGTAAATGCTGCTAATGTTGCTAGTTCTTCCAATCAAAATAAAAGGAAAACAAAGATGTTGGGACGGCTGAAACTAAGAAAAAAGAAGAACCAAGGTAAATGTTATTTACTTGTTCTAAAAACATGCGATGTAGAGAATGAGTTCTTAACCCAGATAGTTGACTCTGGAGCCACTAATCATGTTTGTTCTTCTTTATAGAGTCTTAGTTCTTCATGAGAGCTTGCTAATGGGGAGTACATGATGCTTGTGGGCAACAGAACTAATGTTTTGCCTAAAATAGTGGGAGAAATTAGATTTCAATTTAGGAATAAACATTTAGTTTTGAACAATATTTATTTCATTTTGGGTTTTAGAAGAAATTTGATTTCTATTTCTAGATTAAATGAACAATTATTTAAAGTTTCTTTTGATAATAAAATTGTTTCTATTTCAAAGAATGGTTTTGATATATGTTTTGGAAAACTAGATGATGGTCTATATTTTCTTAAACCTTAACCTAAACTACTGCTTAATACTGAAATGTTCAAAGTAGTCGAACCTAAGAACAAAAAGCAAAAGATTTCTTATGAAAATGACACATATCTATGGTATCTTAGACTTCAACATATTAACCTAAACAAGATTGTAGACTAGGAAAGGATGATCCCTTAAAAAATCTAAAAGTTAGTGAACTCCTAGTCTGTGAATCTTGTCTGGAAGGTAAGATAACCAAGAGACCTTTCTAAGCTTAGGGTACAAGAGCCAAAGATCTTCTCAAGTTGATACATACCGATGTATGCAAACTTTAAATGTCCCTACGAGAGGCAGATATGAATATTTTGTCATGTTTATTGATGATTATTCTAGATATGGTTATGCTTACATAATTCACAAGAAATATGAAACTTTTGGAAAGTTTAAGGAATTTTGAGTAGAAGCTAAAAATAATTAGGGAAGCAAATCAAGATGCTTTGATCGGATCACAGTGGTGAGTATTTGGACCCAAAGTTTACAAGCCATTAGATGGAAAATGGAATAGTTTCGTAGTTCACTACACTAGGAACACCACAGCAAAGTGGTGTTGCCAAAACAAGAAATCGAATGCTACTTAACATGATGAGATCAATGTTGAGCTATTCTTCTTTACCCATATCCTTTTAGGGATATGCCTTTAGAACCACGGTTTATATTCTAAATTTAGTTCCATCTAAGTCTATACCTAAGATGCCTCTAGAGTCGTGGAATGGTCGAAAACATATGGGGGTGTCTAGCACATGTGGTAAAGGCTAGGACCAAGAAGTTGGAACCTTATTCGAAAGTCTGTATCTTTGTAGGATATCCTCAAAGTACAAGAGGATGTTTGTTCTATAGTCCAAGAGATAAGAAGGTATTTGTATCAACAAATGCCATTGTTCTTGAACATGACTACATGAAAGATTTCAAACCAAAGAGCAAAATAGTTTCAGAAGAGTTACTTGCTGATCAAATTGGGCTACAGCTGACAAGAGTTGTCGATGAGCCAAGAAGAGCTGTTGAAGAACAAACTGAAGAGGCCACAACTTCTAGTCAGACACCTCCGGTGCTTTGTCATAGTTGGAAAGAAATTAGATTACCTACTCATTATTAAGTTAAAGCACAACTAGTCGCTATGAGTGATGATGAGGAAGATCCATTGACTTACAAGTCAACAATGGAAGATTTTGACAAAGAAAAATGGTTGGAAGCCATGAAACTAGAGATAGAATCCATGTTTTCCAACTTGGTCTGGGTACTTGTTGATCCTTCCAAAGGAGTAAAACCTATTGAGTGCAAATGGATCTACAAGGGAAAGAGAAGAGTGGATGGGAAAGTAGAGACTTTCAAAGAAGAGCTAGTAGCCAAAGGTTACACCCAGAGGGAGGGAATCGACTATGAAGAGCCTTTTTCCCTGGTTGCTAAGCTGAAGTCATTCTAATACTTTTACCCATTGATCCATATTATGATTATGAAATACAACAGATGGATGTCAACATAGTGTTTCTGAATGGCTATCTTGAAGAAAGCATCTACATAGTGCAAATAGAGGGTTTTATAGTTAAAAGCCAAGAGTAGAAAGTCAATAAGCTGTAAAGGTCCATTTATGGACTTAAGTAGGCTTCTAGATCATGGAACATTAGGTTTGATAAGGCTATTAAGTCTTGTGGTTTTGAACAAAGCTGGGATGAACCATGTGTCTACAAGTGCATAAGCGAAAAAAAAGTAGTCTTCTTAGTACTTTACATTAATGACATCTTGCTCATTGAGAATGACAAATAATTAATGTCACATGTAAAGGAATGGTGTTAGCTAGCCAATTTCAAATGAAAGATTTAGGAAAGGCAAGATTTGTTCTTGGGATCCAACTTATCTAGGATCGCAAGAAGAAACTTTTGGCATTATCTCTATGTACATATATTGACAAAATGCTTGTCAAATATGGGATGCATAACTCTAAGAGAGGGAATTTTCCTTCTAAGCATCTTATTTATCTCTTTAAAGAGCAGTGTCCTATGACCCCTTAGTAGGAAGAAGAGATGAGTCGTTTCCCTTATGCATCAACAATGGAAGCCTAATGTATGCTATGCAATGTACAAGTCCTAACAACTACTTTGCATAATGATAGTTAGTAAATTTTAGTCAAATCCAAGATTTGATCACTAGACAACTATGAAGTGCATTCTTAAGTATCTTTGGAAAACGAGAAACTATATGCTTATGTATTCTAGTGGAAATTTATCTGTTGATAGTTATACTATTTTTATTTTCAATTGGATAAGGATGATCAAAAGTCAATCTCAGGATGCATGTTCACTCTTGGTGGTGGAACCATTGTCTATAGGAGTGTGAAACAATAATACATTTCTAACTCGACAATAAAGGCTAAATATGTAGTTGCCTGTGAAGCATCCATGGAAATAGTTTGGCTCCAAAAATTCTTAATGAATCTAGAGGTTGTTCTAGATATGGATCAGCCAATCAGACTATACTGTGAGAATGGTACAGCAATCAAAAACATTAAAGGGTCAAGAAACCACAAAGGTGGCATGTAGAAAGAAGATATTATCTGGTTCAAGACATATACCATAAAGGCAATGTGATAGTTTTGGATTACGTTGGAAGACAACTCAGCAAATCCATTACTGAAGACCTTACCAGTCATAGTTTTCAAGAAGCATCTAGAGGGATATGGATTAAGAGACATGTCTCATTTGCTTTATGGCAAATGGGAGATTGTTAGGATAGATGCCCATAAAGCATATGATGTTTTGGAATGGATATATTTATAAATAAAGAAAATAAATCTATTCATTACATTTGTGTGCATGTATTTTGAATATTTTAAGAATATCATGAAAATTGCATAATTATCTATGCGACCTTAAATAATTGTATATAAGCGTTATATACAAGAGAATAATATTTAAGGATGATAATTAATATGGTCAGTAACATATTATTAATTGTTATAATTAATTATTCAATTAAAGTATGGAATCTTTAATGAAGCGACACTAGTATAGGTCATTTCTATTAAGAATGAAATAATCTTATTCGAATCATTAATATAGTAAGTCATTAAATGAGTGCATTGTACATAATGAGATTATATAGGGCTAGGATGTGATGAGATACGAACAGCTAATAATTTTTGTTAAATATAGCACATTTTGATCACATCAATCAACGATCATATATAAGATGATCTTTATCTTGAGTTATCAGTAGACTCCTATTTACAGATTTTTGTCAATTGACTTACTCAGTATGAATTTGAGAATCAAATCTTATTCCTTGTATCTTAGAGGCATGATGAAGTAAGTAGCCAGGAATTTTAATATTACAAGATGGAATCCATTCTTTCTCTAATGAAAAGCAGATAAATAATTCTCTTGAGTATTGATTCAGGGCTTGAATAATAAGAGTGCTCAATTCATGACTAAGTTCATGAGTTTGTCATTCATTAGAGAATCAATGGTTCTCAAAGAGAAAAAAATAATTAGAGAGGTTAACGGATATTATCTAGCTCCAATTATGAATTATTTATGGAGAATCAATTTATATGTAATGATTATATCAAATAGGTGACTCTAAAAATTGAGTAATTAAATATTTATAATTTCAAGAGTGCAATTCTATGTATTTAGTGGAGTTTCATTGGAACGAATAAAAAAGTATAATTAATATATTGGTTTTGTTGGAGCTTGAAATTATACGTTCATTAATCCCCCACCTTCTTTGTAAACATTGTTTGGATAAGTGAAATTATTGGTTTAAATAATTAACTTAGAATTATGGAATTCTAAATTAAATATCACTAAAAATAAATTAATTATGAATTAATTTATATTTATTAAATAATTAGATTGTTTAATAAATAATATAAAATAAAAATAATAATTAATTTTAGAATTCACACAGTGGATGGTTCCAACTATGTGTGGTACCTATATAACAAAAGGAATGTCCTTTTATGAACATCAATG
Organism: Artocarpus hirsutus; assembly: GCA_946598075.1. Lineage (NCBI taxonomy): Eukaryota > Viridiplantae > Streptophyta > Magnoliopsida > Rosales > Moraceae > Artocarpus > Artocarpus hirsutus. The sequence continues at coordinate 16,389 of CAMOHE010047649.1, forward strand.
CTTGTTTACATAGTTTTTATAATTAGTATTTCCAATTTTGAATAAATGTGATTTAATTTAAATAGGGAAAGTTTAATGTGGGGACAAATAAGATTAGGTAACAAGCAGTATTCTCACCTGCACTATTATGGAGATGGTGCCACATGCACAGAGAATCTTTATGTGTGGCGCGTATCATAGTACCACGAATAGAAAACTTATGTCTTTTATTTTCATTAAATATTTGATCTTAAATTAAAATGAAGAGACTTTCAAAAATTGATTAGCTATCTTTTTCTCTATAAATAGAGCCATACTCTATTCTTTAGAATATATACTTGTAAGTCTTGGAGAGATTGAGAGTACTTTGGCGTGTAAAAAGAGAGAGAGAAAGAAGAAAAGTTCTTCTATTTTTTGTGACTTAAATTAGTTGAGCGATTACTAGAAACCATATTTTTCTACACCCACATATACGTCTATTTGATGCTGAGGACTAGGCGAGGAAGACGATGGTTTCATCTTAAGCAGAGAATTCTTTGTAAGCTGGTTGCTTCGATCATATTCCGATAAGGAAAGTATTTTTATATTTATTTATGTGCAAAATTAATATAATTCATAACATTTTACAAAAGTTTTGTGAAAATTTTTGTTATATACGATTCATATCATTACCATGTTTCCTCTATATTTTGTGAAAAATGTTTTCCAAAACCAACAGTGCACTTTGTAATGATATTATGGATTAGGATATAATGTGACATGAACAACTGATAATTTTTTGTTAAATATAGCAAGTTCTAATTAAATTGAGTAATGGTCACATATAAGATAGTCTAATTCCTAAGTCATTAGCAAATTTATGTTTATATATATATGTCTTTTGATTTAGTCAATGTATATTCGAGAATCTAATCCTACTACTTGTATTTTAGAAGCATAATGAACTAAGTAACTAGGATTGTTAATATTACGAGGTGAAATCCATTCCTTCTCTAATAAGAAGTGGATAAATAATTCTTTTGAGTATTGATTCGGGCTTGAATAATAAAAGCACTTAATTTGTGATTAAGTTCAAGAATTTAATATTCATTAGAGAATCAATGGCACTCAAGGATAAAGAAGTAATTAGAGAGGTTAATGAATTTTACCTAGCTCTAATTATGAATTATTCATGGAAATCGACTTATATGCAATGGCTATATTAAATAGACGACTCTAAAAACTGAGTAATTATATAACTATAGTTTCGAGAGTGCAATTCCAACTATAGTTTCGAGAGTGCAATTCCAAGTATTTAATAAAGTTACACTAGAATTAATAAAAGAGTAATATATTAATTAAAAAAGTTTAATTAATATATTGATTTTATTAAAGCTTAAAATTATGGATCTAGTAATCCCTCACTATCCTTTTAAACATTGTTTAGACAATTGAAATTTTTGGTTTAATTAGTTAATTTAGAATTATGGAATTCAAAATTAAATATCACTCAAAGTAAATCAATTATGAATTAATTTATATTTATTAAATAAATAATTTATAATATTAGATAATGAGATTTTCTAATATTAAATACTTAATTTTGGAAGATACACATTGGGTGGATCCCGTTGTGTATAGTGCCAATAGCGCTAAGGGAAAGTCCTTTATGCATTTCAAAGCTTGTTTACCAAGTTTCCACATTTAGAATTTCCAATTTTGAATAAATATGATTTAATTCAAATATCAAAAGTTGAATTCAAAAACAAATAAGATAGGCTAACAAGCAAATTTTCTCTCCTTCTTCTCTTTGAATTGGCACCACATACAACTATGGTATTTGTGTTGTAGTGCGTAACACAATATAAGGAATGGGAAAAAATTCTCTTTTATTTAATTGAATATTTTATATTTAAATTAAAATAAAGGAAGCTATCAAAGTTATATGGGAAAAAGAAGTGTTCTTCATCTATAAATAGAGACCTCATTCTCTATAAATAGAGGCCGCCTCTATTTATTATACACATAATTGGGAGCCTTGCTTAGACTGAGAAAACTTTACCAAGAAAACCCCCATAGGCATGTAGAGAGAGAAAGAGTGAAAAAGAAGTGTTCTTCATCCTAAGGCTCATTTTGCTCAAGCATTGAGATTAAACTACTACACATAAGAGGTTAGACGACAGTGAAAAAACCGTTGTCTAAAGATTACACGGCGATCACTGAAACCGTTGTCTAATCAATAGACGTAATAGGTCTTGACATTAGACGATGGTTATTAACCAACGATGGCTATTATTAACCATCATCTAATGTCGATTTGGACTAGCTAGGGTGCCAAAAGATTGATAATAGATGACAGTTTTTTCAGTAAACCGTCATCTAATATGCACTTGAGACAATAGTTTATTAATAAAATTGTCGTCTAATACCCATCAAGCCAAAACATGCTTAGCCTTATTTTTCTTTTCCCATGGGTGGTCTTTCCACACTAATAACATAAATTAGAAAACATATACAAAATTCCATTCAAAGAAAACATATACAAAATAATATAATACGACATATATATACAAGTGTTAAATAATTAGTTTGTAATGAGTTGTTGTACAAATCCTACCCATTCTTCTATCAACTTACTAAAATGATCATTGGTATAAAATTCTAGATTTGTGAAGACTTGTACCCCTATTTATTATAATATCTTTCATGTATCTTAATACAAAATAATTGCATTCTTTGTCTCCTTCTTGTCAGGATATAGCTGAAAAAACATATAAACAATTTATTAGCTTAAATAATATTTATTTCATTTTCAATTACAACTATATTTATACTTGAATGCTTACCTTTTGTGGTTTAGAAATATACTATTTCCATACGGTGTGTTGAAGATAATATTAGTAGTTGTCTTTCATTTCCACTCATTAAAGATCCTAAATACAATTGGTTAAAAATATAATCAATCAAAAGATAATCTAGTTAGCAATAATAAGTTATATAGTTAATAATAAATACACTTACAATTGCATAATTTGCCTAAAGTCTAGGCATAGTGGTTGGTCAAGTGGATCAAACCATAAAACCCAATCATTTTAGGGGTGAAGGAGGGCTAATATCTAATGACCTCCATTGTTATATGACATGAAGTAATACTTGTTGGTTTCTACTTTGTCCAAAAAGTCAATAAGCAAATTTACTCATTCATGCATCGAAAGCTCAGTAGTGTCGAGCACATAAGATGTGATGTAGGGTTGACAAAGCCATACAAGTTGAGCAATTGGAATCTTTTGCAACATTGTCATAAGAAATTGCATAAAAAAATGAATATTGTTAGACAAAGACAAGTAACAAGTTTTAAAAAATATAGATGTAGTTAAATACTTCTTGTATGCTTGATACATGATATACTAATTTGAGTGAAGCCCGCAAACCACTCAGTGTCCGCAACGGTGATATATAGGGGTTTATCATCGCTCTAGGTGATGTTAGAAGGCAACATAATTGTAATTATCCTAGAGGCATCCATAGAATCTTTTTAAGCCTTTTATTGGTTGTGTCACCTACATTACATCCTCCATTTGTTGCATTTTTTCCCCTTCGGTTTCTTTAGAGGGCCTCCCTTGATTAGCTTGTCGATAGGATCTATGGGCTCTTTGCCCTGGTGATGGGGTCGTTCAATTGGAGCATTGCTTATTAAAGTATATGACCACATCTGAATCCATAATGTGGGTCAAGCAACAAATCCTTCAAGAGCATCACTCACAATCTTATGTTCCTTAGTTGGGAAAAGTAAAGGCACATCCCTCATATAACAAACTTGGATTGTAACCTATACATTACGTTCCCTAATTGGCCTATGATGAATCATTTGCATGGGGAGAGTGTCCATCTACACCTTTCCCCCACAACAACGTCAAACTTCGAAGCACCACCTTCCTTGGTTTTTTTATGGCAATAGAAAAAGGCAGGTTTCACCTTCATTGAAACTTGATGAGGGTGGCTCTGTAGGTGGTGTTGCAGTATAAGTTGTGCAGCTTGCTTTTGCACTTGTGCATTGTTCTGCCATAAGCGTCATATTTTTTTCCACATGGGAGGAGGAATTTCCTTGAGTTTGACTTCTCATAATTGCCTCCCACTAGACAAACTTAGTCTACATCATTTCGACCTTTTCACGTAGTTTGATCATCTCTATGTTGGAATTTGAGCTTTGGGTAGAATAAAAATATTGAGACTACTTTACAAACTGAGATTGACCATGCATCCATTGTGAATGTTTAGAATTGCCCAATGTAGCGATGAATACATTACTCCTAAACTTACAATTGTTTAGCCAACCTCTCTGCATCTTGGATTTTTAAAAGTTCCATTAGTTTTTTGTTGAATGAACTTCAAAATAACGAGACGAAGAGGGTAAGGTTGTTTATTCTCATCTATATTAGAAGGTAAGGTTTTTTAAGTCATGTAAAAAAAATTACAAATTTTATATAAATGAAGTAAACAAACTTTACTTACTCATCCAAGCTCTGCTTTTGAATATCCCTAACAACCCATCGTGTTCACGATCATACTCAGCTCTTCTCTCTTTTGCTTGCTTCAACACCGTCCTTTGCTTCTCACTAAGTTTGTATCTCACAAAATCCCTCCACTTGTCGGAACTAATATAAGGATAATTTTTAGCTATTTTTAAAAGAAGCTTAAAAACATTGGGATCATCTTCATGGCCTTCAATGAATTCATGCTTCAAATTGTTCCTAAAATCTTTGGCCATGTTAGTAACGCATGTCAGCAACTTCTTCCTCATGGTATTGGGAACGACGAAAGATGCGACAATACCTTGCCATACATGTTCAACATTGTCCGTATTCTTCTTTTTCTCTTTAATCCTTTGTTGTTTTAGGGACGTACTCTCTAACTAAAACTCTAATATAACTTTGGAGCTTAGTCCCCCTATTTTCTAAGAGCTTGATCTTTTTCATCAAATTGGACTTCCATTTCTAAACCTTTTGATCTTAACCTTGACACTTTCTTCATCAAGGTTGCTCTTCTTTTTCCATCCACACATGGGTTAAATGTTTCCTTTTTTCGAAGCTCATAACTACCATCTTTTTCAGCCATTTTCCCCTTTAAATCAATGATTTCCTTGTCCAACATTTTGAAATATTCTTAAACAATAACATTTATGATTAAAACAAACATATAATTATGACTAAAACAAGCATACAATTAAAACCAACATATAATTAAAACTAATAATAACATGAAAACTAGCACATAATTAAAACAAAAACAAACATTAAATTTCCAAAACCAACATATATCTATATATATATAATAAATAAATAAATATTTATATATATATATATATGAAACTAAACTATAATAACAATAAAACTAAAGCTTATAAAACTAAAACTAACACACTAAGTAAAAGTAATAATAAATTAGCATAAAAATAATTTACCAAGTCCTGATGACGATGTGTCTATTCATAAATTCTAAATATAAAAATAGAGAAAAACCTAAATATTAATTACAATAACTTCATTGGAAACTATCGTCTAAAGTCTTACAAATAACCAAATTTATCTCGATTTTCCATTAAAATAAGCATGAAAAAAATTCAAAAGGGGGACAAAGACATACCTTTGGGCTCAGATTACTCATAGTGGAGACCAAGGCTTTCAATTGATGGGTTGTTGTGGTGGCGATTGGTGGGGGTTTGCAGTGGCAACGGAGCGTGGCGACTAGTGGTGGCAATGGGGCTGAAAGAGAGTAAGAGAATGTTAGACATGTATACCCTAAGGAGTAAAAATGTAATATATTTTTGGAGACATTTTTATCAATAAAGAGTATTTATTATTCATATACGAAATGTTGCCCTCTTTACGTTCATATTTGTTGAATGTATATTAAGTAAACAGTTGTCTAAGACTATTGATTTAGAGCTTTAGAATCAAGCATATGATTGATAGATTATGTGCAAGACATGATTCTAAAAGTGATGGTCTAAATCATAAGATCCGCAATCGAGGAAAAAAATTGGACGCTTTATTCATGCAAAGATTGTTATGTTGTCTGTATCCGTAATAGAAGATGGTTTGTGCTGGCGATCGAAGGTGTAATTGATTTGAATTAATAATTCTCTCTTAGCAAATCAATTCACTTTAGACAATCATATGTGTTGTATCTTAATCCTAAGATGAATAGTAGGCCCGTTGTCTTGACTTATGTCTTTTGATGTGCCAAAGGGTGACATCCACATTTTATGTTGGTACACATGCCGGTACGTTGGAGATATGACTCTTGATAGTGTAGATCTGTTATTCATAGATACAGAATCCATAGCTCTTCTTTAGAAGTCATTGATATCCTCTTATATGCGTTATCTTGTAATTGAAAAACTAAAGCCCTCGACCATTTGGATACATAGGTGTAACTAAATGGTATATTGTCTTTAGATAATAAGTTTTCTGATAGTGAGATAATAAAATGTCAGACAAATAGAATCAAAAAGGTAAGACAGAATTTATCCTTAAGCCAATTATAGATAATCCTATGGGGATACGATAAATTATGATATGTCATGGAGACTAAGCTATCTGGGCTTTGTAATTTTATGTAGTTTGAGAGTGCAGCTATAAGCTTTTAGTAGAGTAGCGTTAGAGTTGATAACTACGAAATATATATCTGAGATATTAGATTTCATAATTATTGGGAGCTTGAACTATATAGGTCCTTCAAGTCTGTTTTGCTAGCTCATAATAAATCCTGTAATGATACGATGTGCTTTTTCAATAAATTGGTGACTTATGTCAAATTATTACATTAGCTAAAATTTGAGTTAATTGAATATAATAATTCATGTTAATTTATTAGTTGAATCAATTTTATAATTAATTCAAGATAAACATGTTGGTTTATCGATTGAATTAATTTGGTAAATTAATTCAAGATAAATATGTTGAATTGTTGTGGAAAATATCTTATTTGTATGGATTTATCTGTATATGACTATTTTAATCAGATAACTTCTCATTAGGTTGTTTGAATTACAATTGAGGCTCTATGAAAGATAACCAGACCTAATTAGAAAGGAATTATCCAATTGGTTGAGATAGTATCTATCGGATTAACCTATAGAGTTTGAATTTGATTCAAACTCTAGGATCAACAATGGCACGGTCGACCATGTCTTTATATCACAGTCGACTGCTGCATTTGAGTCCAAGTTTGATTCCCTAGATTAGACTTTGAAACTAATTAAAACTCAAATTTTGAGGCCTTATCTGATAATGACAACCTAGGAGACGTCGTCTATAAATAGGGGGTGAGTTATCATAGTTTTTTAGATTAGTTAAGAAATTAAGAGTGAGCACACTATTTTATGAGTCTCCAAAACTCCCTTAGAAAGCTATTGTTCTTAAATCATGGACGGTAGTTTTTGGTATTTCTCAATTGGTTGAAAGGAGAGTCACTAGGGAAAAGCTTAACGGGGTTTGCCCACACACATTCTAATCATGGAAAGAGAATAGTAAAGAAGACCAGTTAGTTAAGGCTCTTCTTGAATATTCTTCTCTACACAAATTGTGGGAGCTTATTAGCAAACAAAGTTAGTAAGATCTGGTTAATTTATATATGTAGCGTGTCAAACTTGTGTTTTGAAAAATACTCTGATATAAAAATTTTAAAGTTCTACTGTGTACTATTTTTCTAACAATTGGTATCAAAGCTATGGTTTTTACGTAAATTTAGAAGTTTGTGATCATGCTATATGTATAGATTATATGATCTTGATCTCTCCTATGCCTGAATTTAATTTTTTTTAGAGAGTTGGCACTCAAAGATCTCAATATATTCATATATGTTGTCATGGATTATGTGGTGAATGTTTATTAATTAATTATGGTTAATTAAATTATTATTTAATTATTAATTAATTAATTTATACCGTTATGGTTTCTTAGAGGTTAAAATGTAGATCTAGGTTTTTCATGTAATTAGATAGTAGTTTATCACCACTGTCTAGGAATTATTATTTAATTTTAAATTTGTAAGAAGTTTGTAGTTAAATAATTATTCGAAGAAGACGGATCTAGAGGATAATAGTGTTCCATAGGTATTTCCTATGTCTCCAATTTTATGTTTTAGATTGTTGAAAATAAAATTGAAAAATTGCCTTAAGACTATTTTCTAGAAAATTCAACCCGAGTGAGGGCGCGATCAACCGCGATACACATGTGGTGGTCGACCGTAGTAGCACAAGGCAGAATGGTGGCAATAGTAGCAGGCCAAACTTTCAGGTTTGGTAGGCCAACAGTTGATGGGCGGTCGACTGCAATACACATACCACGGTCGACCGTGTCATGGGCAGGCCAGTAGAGAGCTACAAGTGATTGGAAAAGGTTCATTTTTCAGAGCAGTTTTGATTTTATTTTTGGGACAATATAAGAAACATTAAATTTAGATATGACTAGAAATATGGAGAATTTGATCTACGTGGGATTGAAGACTTAAATATAGATAATACATGAAGAAGGATACAATTTGAAGATTCAAGAATGAAGAATCGATAATATGTTTCGATTGATCTTTTGTAGTCTTCATTTTCTTTACTCTAGGGTGGAACTATAATATTACATTTATTTATTATTATTTTGCTTGTGGCTTTACATGATAGCTTTGCTTGTTTGCATTATAATATAATTTGCCATATATGTTGATAACAAGCCATATTGAATAGGAACAGCCACTCATTTAAAAATTTTTCAAGCATGTTTTTAAAATAAAACCTTGACTTCAAAAGATTGAGTGGGAGAAGGTTTTCAAAGAGAGGACCTATGACATCCATCGTTGGTCCATAGGTAGCACATGGTGGTTTTAACCCCAAGGAAGGATTTTCATCATGTGCTAGGTTGGATCTCTAAAAGGATAATTTGCTTTAGTGTGGTTTATTGTTGATCACCCCAAGGTGGCAATAATAAGTCATGAATGAAGTAGTTGAAACGATGGTTATACACTCATGTTAATTTTATTATTAACCTCCTTTAGGACCTCCGTTAATAAAATTAATGGCCAAAGAGAACGATTATTAATATATATTGGATCAGATGGGTACTGGATGGCATATATTAATAAAGAGGGAATTCGTGTTCCTAATTGAATTTAGCAAGTCTCCTCATGGTTGCTTGTTGAATTCTAAGTTAAGGATTATCGTTATAAGATTGTAATTTTTTCAAGGTTTTGACACATAAACACATTATATGTTTTTACATAATTGTGTTATCTTACTAAACTGTCAAGGTATGTTTGCTTATATTTGGTATATGGTTCTTTATTGTAGATAAAAAATATCTAAAAATGCTTTATCTTTGATACTCAATAAAAACCAATTAACCATTGAGAATTTTAATGATTAGAAACGGAACCTGAATATCATCTTATCCTTTGAGAAACTGACATTTGTGCTAACCACACTGTGCCCTCCCAAACTGACTAAGGAATCCATTTATGAGCAAATCCAAGCGTATGATTGCTGAAAAGTTGCAAACAATCAATACTGCTGTTATATTATTGCTAGCATAACTAAAGTGCTGCAGGCTTAACATGAACATTATGAGATTATGAAGCAGATCTTGGATAATCTTAAAGACATGTTTGGAGGCTAGGCCCTAATAAAACGGGAAGGGGCACTTTGAAAACTTTTAAACTACAAAGAAAGACTGGGGACGTTTGTGAAGGAGCATATGATATGGGTCATGGGTTACCTCGTAGATGCTCAAGCCCATGGAGCTGACTTAGATGCTAAAACATAGATGACTATGGTTTTTGAGACTCTATCTAAGGAGTTTATCCCATTTAAAGCTTCATTAAATTTGAGCAATAGACAGGATATGACTTTGACTGAGCTGACGAAGTAGTTATAGGAGTTTGAATATCTGATCAAGGAAACTCCTACTAGTGGAGAGGTTAACTCAGTAGTTGTATCTGGTTCCAATCCTAATCTACGGAATGGGAGGAAGCAAAAGGCTAAGGACAGAAAGGTTGGGCACATGAAGAAGAATTACAAGGACTTCCTTACTCGAAGAGGTAGGTGTGATCTTCTAGTTGTAGAAGCTTGTTTAGCTAAAGAATCAATTGACACATGGGTCATATATTCTAGTGCAACTAATCATATTTTTGTTTCTCTAGAGGGATTTCAGGAAACAAGAAGTCTACTTCATGAAGACTTCACGTTTCAGATGGGCAATGGATCCTTGGTGTTGACTAAAGTAGTGGGAGATGTCTATTTTTATTTTAATAATTATAAGAGTTTTGTTTTGCTAGATTGTTTTCATGCTCCTAAACTTAAAAAGAATTTAATATCTAAAGCTTGTTTATTTAAAGATTCTTATTCAGTTTCTTTTAATAAAAAAGTGGTGATTTATAAAAACAAATCTTTTATCTATGATAGACGGATGCAAAACAATCTATATGTTACCAAACCTAAGATGGACTCACTGCTTAACACTGAGGTTAATGATAATAACTCTAAGTGACTTAAGACTCCTCACTCTAATGAGACTTATCTTTGGCATTTACGATTAGGTCATATTAGTCTGAATAGAATTCAAAGGTTGGTAAGGGGTGGACTTTTAAGTCACTTAAAGGTAGAATCTATACCACAATATGAATCTTATTTAGAGGGCAAAATGACCAAAAAATTATTCGGGTTGAAGGGCAATAAGGTCAAAGGGGTTCTAGAACTTATGCATAGTAATGTTTGAGGTCCAATGAACATTCAGACATAAGGAGGGTATGAGTATTTCGTCACTTTTATTGATGATTACTCAAGGTATGGGTATGTATACCTAATGCACCACAAAAGCGAAACTTATGACAAGTTCAAGGAGTTTCAAGCTGAAGTGAAAAAGCAGTTGCATAAACCTATAAAGGCACTTCGATCTAATCGAGGTGCTAAATACCTTTTTGATGAGTTCTTGGGACACTTATTAGAGAATAGGATTTTATCCCAGGTCCATGATGTGTTATTCATCATTGCCTTTATCCTCTTGAAGATATGCACTACAAACTGCATATTATCATTTGAATGATGTGCCTTAGAAATTAGTTCTGAAAACTCCTTACGAGTTGTGGATGGGCAAGAAGACATCCTTAAACCACATTCACATATGGGGATGTATGGCTCATGTCCTTTTAAGGAAGCAAATAAGTTGGAAGCACGTTCAGCATATTTGCAGGATATCCAAAAGGGACTAAAGGGGGTTATTTCTATAACCCAAAGAAAAATAAAGTCATGGTTTTAACTAATGCAACATTCCTTGAGAAGGTTACATGGATGAGTTTAAGCCTCGAAGTAAAGTGGTACTTGAGGAGTTGGTGAGTGATCTGATCACTCCAAGGGTTCCAAATGAAACTGTTCCAATCAGTGTAGAAAAACCAACTAAACAACAACCTAAGGGGCTTCAAAGTAGTGGCAGGATCGGGCCTCAACCCGAGAGGTATATGTTCAATGGTGAAGCCTTCTTGGTTGAACCGGATGAACATGATAGGGATCCTTCTACTTACGTAGAAGCTATAGAGGATGTTGATTCAAAACTCTAGATAGAAGCCATAAACATTGAGATTAAGTCTATGGAGACTAATCAGGTTATATTGTGGATCTTCCTAAAGAGGTAAAAGGCATAGGATGTAAGTGGATCTATAAGAGAAAGAGAGGGGCAAATGGAAAGGTCGAAACCTATAAGGCTAGACTGGTAGCTAAGGAATACACACAAAAGGAAGGAATCGATTACAAGGAAACCTTTTCGCCTGTAGCCATGCGTAAGTCTATCTGCATTCTCTTGTCCGTAGCTGCCGCTTTTGACTAGGAGAGTTAGCAGATGGATATTGTGAGTGGCTATTTTGATGAGTCCATATATATAGAGCAGCCAGATGGGGTCAAGGCTAAGGGTCAAGAAGGTAAGGTTTGTAAGCTACTAAAGTCAATTTATAAACTTAAGCAGGCTTCCCAGTATTGGAACATTTTTTGATCAAGTGATCAAGACTTATGGGTTCAAACAAAATGTTGATGAACCATGTGTTTACAAATACATTAAGGATGGAAAGGTGGTTTTTCTACTTCTTTATGTAGACGACATTCTACTAATTGCCATTGACATTGGGGCGGTGTCATCGGTAAAATTATGGTTGACCAAGCTGTTTGACATGAAAGACTTGAGTGAAGCTAATTTTGTTCTTAGTATCTAGATCTTTTAGGATAGGAAGAATGAAATGATAGCTTTTCCCAAGAAGGCTACATAGATAAAATTCTCAAAGAGTATGCAATGTAGGATTCCAAGAATGGTGGGTAACCATCTAGGTCTAGAATTACTCTTTCCAAGAATGACTCTCCAAAGTCTGATGAAGAAAGAGAATGCATGAAGAAGGCGCTTTATGCTTCAGCAGTGGGTAGTCTCATGTATGCCATGCTTTGCACACGACTGGATATTAGTTATGCGGTCGGGATAGTAAGTCGATTTTAGGCAGATCTAGGACCAAACCATTGGGTTGCAATCAAGCATATTTTCAAGTACCTAAGAAGGACTCGAGAGTATATGCTTGTATATTCGGGTGAGGATTTAACTCCTTTAGGATATACTGATTTGAATTTCCAATCCTGTCTAGATTCGAGGAGATTGAATTTTAGTTTTGTGTTTACTATAGGCGGCGGTGCCATTGTTTAGAGAAGTGTCAAGCAAGACTGCACTTTAGATTCCACGATGGAGGCCAAATATGTGGCAGTTAGTGATGCTTTGAAAGAAGTAGTGTGGTTCCATAAGTTTCTTGGAGATTTTGAGGTAGTTCCTAGTATGGATAAGGCGGTATTATTGTATTGTGATAACATTGCAGTGATAGCTAATGCTAAGGAGCCAAGATTTCATAAGAAGAGTAAGCATATTCATCGAAAGTATCATGTGATAAAGGACTTGGTAGAGGACGGGCATGTTGCTATATGCAAGATCACATCTAAAGACAATTTAGCTGATCCATTCACAAAGACACTAACTGCGAGGGCTTTTGAGAGGCATGTGGAAGCTATGGGGATGCGAGATATGTCATATTTACTCACTTTCTGCAAGGGGGAGATTGTTAGACATATATGTACTAAGGAGTAAAAATGTAATATATTTTTTGAGACATTTTTATCAATAGAGAGTTTTTTATTATTCATATACCAAATGTTGTCCTCTTTATGTTCATATTTATTGAATGTATGTTAAGCAAACAATAGTCTGAGACTGTCAGTCTAAACCTTTAGAATCAGGCATATGATGGACAAATTATGCAGTAGACATGATTCTAAAGATGACGGTCTAAATAATGAGATTCGCGATCGAGGAAACAAAGTTGGGCGCTTTATTCATGTAAAGATTGTTATGTTGTCTATATCCCTAACGAGAGATGATTTGTGTTAGCCATCGGAGGTGTAATTGATTTAGATTAATAATTCTCTCTCAGCAAATCAATTCACTTTAGACAATCATATGTGTTATATCTTAATCCTGAGATAAATAATGGACCCGTTATCTTGACTTATGTCTTTTGATATGCCAAAGGGTGACATCCACATTTTATGTTGGTACACATGCCTGTACGTTAGAGATATAACTCTTAATAGCATAGACCTGTTATTCATAGATACAGAATCCATAGTACCTTTTTAGGACTCGTTGATATCCTCTTATATGCATTATCTTATAATTGGAAAACTTGAGCACTCAACCATTTGGATTTATAGGTGTAATCGAATAGTATACTATCTTTGGATAGTAAGTTTTTCGATGGTGAAATAATAAAAAGTAAGAGAAAAAGAATTAGGAAGGTAAGACAGAATTTATCCTTAAGCCGATTATAGATAATCCTACGAAAATACATTACATTATGATATGTCATAGAGACTTAACTATTCAGGCTTTGTAATTCTATGTAGTTCTAGAGTGTAGCTCTAAGCTTTTAGTAGAGTTACGTTAGAGTTAATAATTATGACATGCATATCTAGGATATTGGGCTTCATAATTGTCGAGAACTTGAACTATATAAGTCCATTAGGTCCCCTTTGCTAGCTAATAATAAATCCTGTAATAATATGACGTGCTTTTCCAATAAATTAATGACTTATGTCAAATTATTAGATTGGCTGAAATTCAAGTTAATTGAATATAATAATTCATGTTAAATTATCAGTTGAATTAATTCAAGATAAACATGTTGGTTTATCGATTGAATTAATTTGATAAATTAAATTAAGATAAATATGTTGAATTGTTGTGGATAATATGTTATTTGTATGGGTTTATCTATATATAGCTATTTTAATCAGATAACTTCTCTATAGGGTTATTTGAATTAAAATTGAGGCTTTATGAAAGATACCCAGAACTAATAAGATAGGAATTATCCAGTTAATTAAGATAGTATCTATCAGATCAACCTATTGAGTTCGAATTAGAATCAAACTCGGGGATCAGCGGCGATCGACGCCTTTGTATCACGGTCAACCATGGCAGTTAAAGTCTGAATCTAATTACATGGATCAGACTTTGAAACTGATTAAAAATCAAATTTTGAGGCCTTATCTGATAATAACCAACCTAGGAGACGTCCTCTATAAATAGGGGGTGAGTTCTCATAGTTATTTTGATCAGTTGAGAAATCAAGAGTAAGCACACTATTCTGTAAGTCTCTAAAACTCCCCTGAAAAGCTATTGTTCACAAATCACAAATGGTAGTTTTGGATATTTCTCAATTAATTGGAAGGAGAGTCATCGGGGAAAAGCTGTACAAGGTGTGCCCACATACATTCTGATCATTGATAGAGAATAGCAAACAAGACTAGTTGGTTGAGGTTTTTCTAGAATATTCTTCTCTACATGGATGGTAGGAGCTTTTCAGCAAACAAGGTTAGTAAGATTTGGTTAATTTATGCATATAGTATGTTAAACTTATGTTTTGGAAAATTCTTTAATATAAAAATTTAAAATTTCGTTGTATACTATTTTTCCAATAGAGAATAGGACGACGGTGGCAATGGGTGTTTGTGGTGGGACTAGGGACTCAACAAAGGAGAAGAGGGCGACGGATGAAGAGAGAGGACGATGGAGGGAGAGAGAGGGAGAGGGAGGTCGATGGCGACGACACCGCTAAGAGAGTTGATGAAGGAGAGTGAGAGCGAGAGAGATTAGGTTTGATTTTCGATGAGGCAGAATTATAAAACTATTAGACGTCGATTTCTTTAAAATTGTTATCTAATATATTACCTTAGACGATGGTTTTGGGGAAACCATTGTCTAAAGCACACGACATTTAATTCTAATAACTGCGACATGAATTTAGATAACAATTTTGCACTAAATTGTCGTCTAATTAGAGTCGTGTAAGCGATAATTTGTTGTAGCATTAACCAGTGACTAAAGTGAGAATAGTGATCTTTTAGTAACATTAATTCTTCCTCACCCACCTGTTTGTTTATTTGGTGCCGATGATTAGGTGAGGAAGAAGACAGTTTCACTTTATAGAGAACATCTTTGCAACACAATTTTCCTGATCATCTCTCATCAACCGGATAAGCAAAGACTCATATATATTTATTTATCGCTAAATTAATAGAATCTATAGTATGATTTAAAAAAGTTTTACGAAAATTTATGTTATATCTATTCCATATTATAACCCCGTTTCTGTTATTTGTGTGAAAACCATTTTTCAAAGCCAACTAGTTGTAGATCATATGGTTAAAAAATTAATCCAACGGTTAAAACAATAGGACCTACAGATCGGTTCAAAACATCTCTCCTACCATAATAACTCTTAAAAAAAAAACAAAAAACAAAACTAAAGAAAACTACACATCCAATTATAACTGTAGCTACACGTTGATGGCTTATAGGATGTTTGGCTATCTCAGTTACAACTCTTACATGTTACAGTGTAAAACAAAAGTATATTATCATATAAAACTCTCACATGTCATTAAACTTTCAGTTGTAACTCTTAATTCTAACTCACTTATTATACACCTTTTTAGGGATAGCTCCAGCAAGATGTTGGGTGCAAATTTATAAATATATATGGTAGCGATGAACATGACTGTACTAAAAGTTTTTGTTTTGTTTTGTTTTTTTTTTTTGTTTTTTTAAATACGATGAAGTGTTTATGTATATGGTGTTGTTTCCATATACCTGGCAGATAAGTCAGCGATTTTAATGTGAAAATTGGAGGAAAGAAACAAAACTCCCCATCTCACACCTGCCCGGCTATAAAAGCCAATCAGCTTTTCCTCTTTCCCTTTCTGTATTCCTAATACATCTTTACACTTAATTAAATAATTAAATCAAAGCTCGATCTGACCAAGATCTCGATTTATTTCTTTTCACACTAACAAACTTGTCAAAAAGAGATATTGCCCCATTAGCGCCTTAATTTATTTATTTTACTTTATTAAAAGGAGAGAAAGATTCAGGTTATTAAATTTCTCATAAAAAGATATTGATTAATATAGTCATGTCATATGACAATGGAATGAATTGCTACCATAAAGAGGGATTCTGAACAAATCTGGATTTGAGTATGATTAATTTAACTTTAAGATGGGCCTATTGTACGCCTTATAATAATAGCCATAACCTTTTTTTTTTTTTTTTTTTTGAGAAACGGATCCCTAATCTTAATGTTGCCAGCATCATGTATAAAAACACTGTAATTGTCGTTAATATCAATCGTCTTAAAAAAAAAAAAAAAAAATTTATCTAGTGGTAGCTTCAATAACGCACTTTTCGGAGAATGGTCCAAGCCATCATTATAACCTGTAGCAATTTTAGTAGCTTATATATTTATAGCAATGGGGCAATATTCCCTCGTGTTCCATGGCACATGCTGTGGGTATAATATTGAAAATGACCCCCTTCATGAGCATGATAGAAAGTGGGGCCAGGACACGGCAACCCCACTAAAGGGGCAAAAAAAAAAAAGAGAATGAAATTAAGAAACTCTTACTGTAATAATTGATCAAGTTTGGCAATTAGAGCAAGTGTTATCAAATAAGTATTGTTTAAAATTTTTCTCAAGAATGAGAGATAGCTACAAAATTATGGCATGTGAATCTTGTATTACTACAAGTATTAACATATTCCTCGAATGAAGAACGTGTTTTGTAGTGGAGCAAATACAACGCAGTTCAGTGCAGTAGAGACAGTGGATTATGTACTAAAACCCAAAATTTTAGTAATCTTTGCTTCAGTCAGAGAGCATCAAGAAATCTGTGGTGATCTTTTATTTCATTATCAAGCCCATAACCCAACTTACCTCAATCGGTTGGCATAATCATAAGCCCGGCTAGACTAATACACTGCTTGGTTGCGTGGTGGCCGGAGTGAAAATTAGCCTCATCTTTTGAAGAGAAATAGGTTAGGTCTTTTTTATTTTATCGGTAGATTTTAAACTTTCAAAATGACAAAAATGACAGAGATGTGACACCAATAATCTTTCTTTTTCTTGTAACAAAAAAAAAGCCTATAGCAAACTTCTTTTTCTTTCCTACACAAATAATTTATAAGATTTTATTTTATTTTATTTTATTTTTGATCTTTGTAATTTGGAGCATCTTCTAAGTAATCATAAAATTTCAACATTTCTCAGTTGGTGTGATGTTCACAGAGAGAGTTCAATGCATAATAGTAAGACAGATGATGAAAAGGCGACATTATATCCCGTGATTGAGTGCCACGAGTTTAGGAGAAAGGAAAGGCAAAACGCAAATGGAATACAGTCTGTTAATTAGCGTTCTACCCACTTAGTCAATATGCTGTCAACCCCACTATAGATACTTCTAAATACTAGCGATACAAACACACGTGTATAGATGATATTAACAATAAATCAAAGGCAAAAAAAAAAAAAAAAGAGGAAAATTACATTGACCCCATCCAAGTTTTGTCACAATATCTTTGATAATTCTTTGAAATCATAAGAACGTTGGAAACACTGGATGTTGACACTACTATTTAGTGAGAAGGTAAAACGACGAAGTACTCGCATGGTATTCTTATATTTTATATGACGTGTGTAAAGAAATGAATGTGAAAAAGAAGGAATCCACATTTTGGACTTTGGACGCCCGAAACATGAGTTATTTTAGCTATTGTAAACGGAGGATGATTAACTGTCACGCCCTGGGGCACAGGAGGTGACGTGGCGGGTTAATTAAGTTAGTTAAGAAGAAATTTGAATAAAAGTATGAGTTTAAAAATTTAATTAATTATGAAAAACGTGGTAATTTAAAATCCTTTTTAAACAAACATTTATAATAGTTTAACAAATAAAATAAAAATGAAATGAAATAAAACATTAAAGAAGGCAAGGAGGGTACGTGTTGAGTCCCACCAACCCACAACGTGTGCACACACTTAGTATCGACAATAAATTATTACAATCACAGTCCAATCATAAGAAATAAAATTTAAATAATAGATGCCTTGAATTACTACAGTTACTAACTTACTCAAAATCCTCTATTGCTCGCGAGTCTGGGCAGTAGACTATCGTCGGTCCTAAGCTTGATTCCACTTAGAGGGGGGAAAAGGTTTAAGAACAAATAAAAAGTGAGTAAAAGGCTCAGTAGGACTAAGATTTAAAAACGGGTAATTAATTTAAGTACAAAATTTACCTTTTGAAGAAATAAATAGAAAAAAGTTTAAATAATAATAAATAAATACTTAATTGATTAAATAAATGAATAAATAATTCAATAAATTTATTTAAACAAGTCTTAACAAAAAGGTTCATCCAGAAAGTACCTTTACATTCTTTTCCGGGCAAACCACGATAATCACCACCAAAGTGGCTCAGCTGGGTTTCGGGACCTGCCCCCAAGGTCGCACGCTATACGACCCGATCTCTGATTATGGAATCATGCCCTTATGTATATTTATTATTATTTAAATCCCATGTTACCAAGTATTCTCAATTACATTTATTAATCGATTCATTATAATCATACAATTCTTAATAAGTAATGAAATTTGTTAAGAAGTTTATCTAAATCGTATCTTGAAATTCATTCTGAAGAAAATCATTTTGTAGGAATCATCTTGAAGAAAATCATTTTGAAAGAAATGATTGTGTGGCCAAAAGCCCCTTTTTGAAGACATTTAAAATGTTACGCCATTTATTGAAAACATTTTGGCAGAATTCCTTTTGAGATCAAAATCCTTTAAAGACGAGGTTACCAAGAAATAGGGGTAGACGTCCTATCTTATTACTTGTGCCGGTGTCCCACACCACAGTCCTGGCCCACTATATGTTAGCTCCACGGAACCTCGAACAACCTTAAATATACAAACCGAGTCTATCAGTATCTAGCTTAAAACATCCTATGTCATCAATTTGTCTCATGGTGTCGTAGTGTGCCATTTGAGTTTATAAAATCATATTATATCGTTAAAATCTAAATCAGGGTTCAAAATAGTGAAAACGGGTGAAAAATCACAAAATTTCACTATGCTGGTCGACCTGCCAGACGCCATGGTTTGGCTGGCTGAACTTTTTCAGGTTCGGCCTGCCGGACGTATGAATTTGGCCTATCGAACCCTTGAATCCAGCCTGCTGAACTGGTAAAATTTTAGAATTTTCCAACACGGGTTCTCGGCCTCCTGAACCTAAATCTTCATTATAACCTGTTTTTATTAGTTCTTAGGCATGGGAATCATATCTAAATGATAGAAAAACTTCATAAAACTCTTTTGAACTAATTTAAACAAGATTTGTGCAAAAAATTTGAATTAATCCAAAAATAGAAAAAAATAGAAAATCTCGACTCAAATTCGTTTTTGATCAAACAAAGCTTAGATTCTAGTTGTTCTAAGTTTCTCTAACTTAGATCAAGGGTTTTCTAGGCTTAGAAAAGCTGAAATTTCAAAATGTCACAAAATTAGGAAAATTTAGAAAAGTTTTAAAATTTTGAAACTAACCTTGAATTGAAGCTTTCAATCGTGTTTTTAGTTGCTCAATCACGCTCCCGAGCCTCCAATCCACTAACCCGACGCTTGGGATTGATTTTTGATTCAAAAATTTTGAGAGAAATTGAGAGAGAGGGAGAGGTAGAGAGAGAAAAACGAGTGAGAGAGTGAACGTGAGAGAGAGAGAGAGAGAGAGTTTAAATAAACAAAGAGAGAGAGAAGCAAAGCCAACAAAAGAAACCATGTACCACCTACGGTTTTGAAAAAGGACGTGGTTGGCATTTGACAAATTACTTTGTTTCAAAATTTAAAATAACAAACAAAAATAGTTAAGAGTAACTAAAAATCATTAAAATAATCAAAAATTTCATTAATTTAAAAATTCCACAAATGATCAAATTAAGTTTAAAATATTTTTTATGGCACACTAATTCAACATTTTTCAAACTAATAACACTTAATTAATTTCGGGGTATTACAACTCTCCACCCCTAAAAGGAAATTTCGCCCTCGAAATTTGCCAATCGGTTCAAAAACAAGACAAATGTGGATATAACTTCCACACAGTCGACTCTAATTCCTAGGTTGCCTTTTCAACCTTGTGGTGTCGTCACACCGCATGCACTAACGGAATTTCTTAACGTCACAAACTTAACACCTTTCAACTGATATTCTAAACCGATACCTCTTACCTGTGCCCCAAAGCTTCCTAAAGTTCCTCCAAGAACTTGTTGCAAACACTATGACCTAATGGGAATAAAACACATTGATTTTGTCAACTTGCCAATGACGACCTAGATCACATCATGTCTTTATTCCATTCTCGGCCACTTGATGAGGAAATCATCGCGACATGCTCCCATTTCCACCTAGGAATACGAAATGGCTGAAGCTGACTAGCGGACTTCTAATGCTTAGCTGCCACCTAAAGACAAGCTACGTACTCAACCATGTATTCTTGAGCATCTTTCTTCATGCCTCTCTGCTAGTACTGCCTCTACAAATCACAATACATCTTTGAGCTCCTAGGGTGACTAACGAATGAAAACTTGCGAGCTTCATCCATCAAGGCCCCAATCATTTCCTCGATCTCAAGCATTGCCAAACGCTTCTCGAAAACCAACGACCCATATACAAGAACCCTCTGGTTTTCAGACTACTCCCTGGTCTGTATTCACGTCCACATTTCCTAAAAATGCTAGTCTTATCATTGGTCCTACTTTATCACCCGAACACGTGCTTAAGCTGAATCTCTAAGGTACGTTGATACCTAATCGAAGTCTTCACGGTAC
The DNA here is from genome assembly GCA_946598075.1 of Artocarpus hirsutus. Classification (NCBI taxonomy): domain Eukaryota; kingdom Viridiplantae; phylum Streptophyta; class Magnoliopsida; order Rosales; family Moraceae; genus Artocarpus; species Artocarpus hirsutus. The sequence continues at coordinate 37,630 of CAMOHE010047649.1, forward strand.
TACAGTCCATATTTTCTCACAGTAGCGTCTCTCTCCAATCCTTTAGTGCTAGATACGCGCGAATCCCTAATAACCTCATGTTGAGCACGTCTGCAACCATAATGGCCTTACCCAGATGATACTGCAACGAGATATCCTAGTCCTTTATACATTTCACCTTCCATTGCTGCCTCAAATTTGAATATCTCTGAGTGAAAAAATGCCTTGAGTCCCTACGATCCAAGAATACCTGAAATATCACTCCAGCCCGTGGCTTCTCTCGATCCCATGAAGCGTAAACCACTACGGCAAACTTCAGACCATGAGTGGGGAAGTCCTGCTCATGAGGTTTTCACTACTACAATCCGTAAGTCATAACTCGTCCACGCCGCATCAACACAAATCCATGCCTTTGTACTATTACAGCGGTGTAGATCTCATAAAAATCGTCACCATTCGATGTAGCCAATGTAGAAGTGGCAGTCAATCGATCTCTCTACTATTGGAAAGCGCATCCGCATCCCTTGTTCCTTTCAAACCTATCTCTTGTCCCAACCAACTGCGTCAATGGAGTCGCTACCTTTAGAGAAACCCTTCGCGGACTTTTTTGTAGTACCCAGCAAGTCTTAAAAGCTGTAAATCTCGACTGTAATCTTCAGTTGCCCCGCTGTACTATAGCCTCAATCTTAGACGAATCTACTAAGATGCCTTACTCAAAATGATATGCTTCAAACTCAACCTTCTGTGCGTGTAGCTGGTACCTCTGGATCGTAAATCTGCTCTCGAGAAAGTATCGAGAACTTCCTAACTAGTCAAATAACCCATTGATCCTAGGCCTAGGATATTCGTCCTTTAACAAACTCGCAATTTGAGCGCAACATTGTGCCTCTTGGTAAACAAAACTGACGTATCATACACAGTCCTGAATGTATCCTTTGCCTATAAGTTTCTGAAGCTGCTTCCTCAATTCCCTCATTCCTGCTAGCACCCAACGATACGGTGCTACGAAAATCAAAATGGTCCTTGGGGATAACTTGATACCAACTTAATCCTCCCGATGCGACGCTAATCATGATAACCCATCGGGGAAGACATCCTCGAACTCATTAGCCACCGATGTTGCTACATTCCTTCCTGCAGCATCAGATTCCTCCCCCAGATCTAAGAGAAACATACACATATATACATATATATATATATATCAATATATAGCATGCTAGGTTTTCTTTGTACATCTAGACACGTTTTCATGAGTTACTCGCTCATTACTCGATCGTTACCACCCTGGTAAATAATCATCGTCCCCCTATCTATTCCTAGGGTTACCTATTTAGTGCGACAACTATAGTTACACATTCTTGGACAACCGGTCCATTCCTAAGATCAATTATAAGTACTCATGGGAATCATAATCAGATTACTTTCCAGGGTCTCGTCCCCAATCATTATCTTACAAGGTATATATGTATGCATAATAATACATGGTACACACACACCCGCCCCGAGGGTGAGGTAATTACCAAGGGTTCTTCAAATCCCTGAATTTTTATTCCCAAGGCATGCACAAATAGACGCAAAACAAGATAATGAATGGCACCAATATCAAAGAAAATCAAACCTAGTGACTAAGGAATTGAAACTGTATTGTCGACTGTCATGTCACTAGTCTAAGTATCCGAACTCCCTAAAGTTACAACGCAAATTCAAACTGGAGCCTCTTCCTTTCCTTCTACTAGCACTGCCATGTCTTGGGTTCACCGACCGATACTGCTGCGGAGGAAACTAATGAGAATGAAACCGAAGAAGTTGTTGAGGCGGAGATGAAGACTGAGGTTGAGGCTGACGGCTTACACCCTCTCTGGTTTGAGATCCTTGTCGAGCGTTTCTTACTGGACAGCTCCTCTCGATGCGTCCCGACTGCTGCAGAACTGGCAAGGGTTGCTTCGTCTGCTACTGGATGATCTGCTACCTCCATTGCCATGCTACCATGCTAATTCCTTACCTAAGCTTGACGATCGCTACCTCTCCTATTGCTCTGCTAGGATCCTCTTGACATCCTCGCTCGATTCTTGCAGTAGTGAGCATGTTCTACTTCTACCAATGAAGCTGACAACTTTAACCTACTAGAATTTTGAAGTGGCAAAGCCACCTGTTGCCGTTGAACGAATGCCTTAAGCCCTTCCTGGAACTTGATGCACCTTTCATGTCCAAAAGCTACGGCAGATAGAGCAAACTGGCCAACTCATTAAACTGTACCTCATATTCCTGAACCGTCTCATCACCTTGCGCCAACCAGTAGAATCCGACGATCCCTTAGCCTCTACATTCCTGCAAAAATGACGTTCCTAAAACAATTCCTTGAATGTTTTCCCACTAATATTCCTACCTTTCTTCAGATGCTTCACTTGTTTCACTAGGTGTTAGCACTGCCTGTCGTCTTATAAATTACAAACTCTACTTGATACGCTACTGATGCTCCAAGGATATCCAATTGCTTCACTACTGAGTCTAACTGGTTTTCAGCCACCTGCGGACCCTTATTTTCCATCGAAAGCTAAGGTAAACACATGTTTAAGCTCCTCAAGGCACTCATACTCACGACTCGCTTTGGAAATTTTGGGCCTAACCCTCACTACAATTTGTCAAAAGTGACAAATGATGCCTCTATCATATATTCTTCTATCGGGGAACTAACGTCAGTCATAGCTGGATGACGCCTAGGTGCCATTCTCTCTCAACTCTAAAGATAAAATTGGACTGTCAAAGGCTTTTCACTGTCGTACCGATGTGTGCACAATTCCCAAGGTTTATAACCTTGAGCTCTGATACCATTCTGTCACGTCTTGGGGTACGGAGGTGACGTGGTGGGTTAATTAAGTTAGTTAAGAAGAAATTTGAATAAAAGTATGAGTTTAAGAATTTAATTATTTATGAAAAACATGGTAATTTAAAATCCTTTCTAAACAAACATTTATAATAGTTTAACAAATAAAATAAAAATGAAATGAAATAAAACATTAAAGAGGGCAAGGAGGGTACGTATTGGGTCCCACTAGCCCATAATGTGTGCACACACTTAGTATCAACAATAAATTATTATAATCACAGTCCAATCATAAGATATAAAATTTTAAATAATACATGCCTTGAATTACTACAGCTACTAACTTACTCAAGATCTTTTATTGCTCACAAGTCTAGGCAGTAGACTCTCGTCGGTACTAAGCTTGATTCCACCTAGAGGGGGGAAAAGGTTTGAGAACAAATAAAAAGTGAGCGAAAGGTTCAGTAGGACTAAGGTTTAAAAACAGGTAATTAATTTAAATACAAAATTACCTTTTGAATAAATAAATATAACAAAGTTTAAATAATAATAAATAAATACTTAATTGATTAAATAATTGAATAAATTTATTTAAACAAGTCTTAACAAAAATGTTCATCCATAAAGTACCTTTACATTCTTTTCCGGGCAAACCATAATAATCACCACCAAAGTGGCTCAGCTGGGTTTCGGGACCTGCCCCCAAGGTCGCATGCTATACGACCCGATCTCTGATTATGGCATCATGCCCTTATGTATATTTATTATTATTTAAATCCCATATTACTGAGTATTCTCAATTACATTTATTATTCGATTCATTATAATCATACAATTCTTAATAAGTAATGAAAATTGTTAAGAAGTTTATCTAAACCATACCTTGAAATTCATTCTAAAGAAAATCATTTTGTAGGAAATCATCTTGAAGAAAATCATTTTCAAAGAAATCATTGTGTGGCCAAAAGCCCCTTTTTGAAGACATTTAAAAATGTTACGCCATTTATTGAAAACATCTTGGTAGAAGTCCTTTTGAGATCAAAATCCTTTAAAAATAAGGTTACCAAGAAATAGGGGTTGAAGTCCTACCTCATTACTCGTGCCGATGTCTCACACCACAGTCTTGGCCCGCTATACGTTAGCTTCGCGGAACCTTGGACAACCTTAAATATACAAACCGAGTCTATCAGTATCTAGCTTAAAACATCCTATGTCAGCAAATTGTCTCATGGTGTCCTAGTGTGCCATTTGAGTTTATAAAATCATATTATATCGTTATAATCTAAATCAGGGTTCAAAATGATGAAAACGGGTGAAAAGATACAAAATTCCACTATGTCGGTCGGCCTGCAAGACGCCTTGGTTCGGCTGGCCAAACATTTCCTAGTCGGCCCACCGGACGTATGAATTCGACCTACCGAACCCTTGAATCTAGCCAAGATGTCGTCAATGAACACGATCACGAATTGATCCAGTGAATATCCTGTTCATCAAATCCATTAAGGCTGTTGGAGCATTCGTCAATCCAAACAGCATCACCAAGAACTCAAATTGTCCATACCGTGTCCTAAAAGCTGTTTTGGGAATGTCCTCTTCCCTAATCCTGAGTTGATGGTATCCTTATCGTAAATCTATTTTTAAGAAATATCATGAACCTCTCAACTGCTCAAACAATTCATCGATCTTGGGTAGAGGATACTTGTTCTTCACCGTGACCTGATTCAGCTGTCGATAATCTGTACATAACCTGAGAGTTCCATCGTGTTTCTTAGCAAACAAAACCGATGCTCCCACGGTGATGTACTATTCTAGATGTATACCTTATCAGCAAGCTCCTGAAGCTGCTTTCTGAGTTCTTTCGTCTCTGCTGACGCCATCCGATAAGGTGCTACAAAAATCGGTGCTATTTCTAGAAACAATTCAATACCAAATTCGATCTCCTGATGAGGTGGTAATCTTGTCAACTCATCGGGAAAGACATCTTCAAATTCATCTACCACTGGAATCGTTGCGTTTCTTTTCAAGGCACTAGACTCTCCTTCTAGGTTCATGAGAAAAGTATAACAAACTACGTTCTTTCGTCCTCCGAGACAAGCCCTTACAAGACGCTCACTCATCAGCCAATCACCACCACCCTAGTAAGTGATCGCCGTCCCCCTATCGAACACTAGGGTCACTTTCCTAAGTTGACAGTCTACAACTACACTATATCTAGACAACCAATCTATCCCTAGGATTACATCATATGAACTCATGGGGATTACAATCAATTCACTTTTCAAAACCTCATCCCTAATCTTTATTTTACAAGCTTTACAAACACTATTCAGACACACCCACTCCAAGGGTGAAGCTATAACTAAGGGTTCATCAAACTCTTCTATTTTCAATCCTAAGGCATGTACAAAAGAGCTTGAAATGAGAGAATGAGTGGCACTGGTATCAAATAATATGTGAGCTAAAGACTGAGAAACCATAATCGTACCATCGATAACCGCGTTACTGGTCTGAGCATCTGAACTCCCGGATGTCATCGTATGAACCTGTACTGGAGCTTTCTCTTTTCCTCTACTAGCACTACTAGATCCTAGGTTAGTTGGCCCATACTGCTGCGATGATGGCGACTACACACTAGCTATACTCGGCGCTCGGTATAAAGGGATGTTACGCTGAAAGTTCTACAGTTGATATCCTTGGGCTGAATACGGCAGTTGCTGGGGAAAGAACTGATGGAATGGAAGCTAAGGGTACTACTAAGGCTGAGGTAGAGTCTGAGGCTGGGGTTGTCGACTAGCTTCTTCTCTGGTTTGAAATCCTAGGCGAGCACTCCTGATCGAGAAATTCCTCTTAATGTGTCTCGACTGTTGGCAATAATGGCAATGAAAGCTGTAGGGCTTGCTGCGCCCGCTGCTTGATGAACTGCTGCTGTCGTTGTCTGCGCCACCTGTTTTTTTTTCCCTGAGTTGGTCGACTATTGGTGCTCCTCATGCCGCCCCCTTGTGGTCCTCCTGACGTCTTGGCTTGATTCTCACAATACTGTGCATAATCATTCTCCACCGATATTGTTGATGACACAAGCTCTCTGAAGTTATTGAGTCGTAGGGCAACCACCTGTCGTCGAATAAGGGCCTAAGTCCATCTTGGAATTTGATACACTTCTCATGCTCCGATGCCACTACAGAGGGAGCAAACCTAGCCAATTCATTGAACTTTGCTTCGTATTCCTGAACTGACATGTCACCATGTTGTAACCTATAGAATTCTATCGCCTTTTGGTCTCTATATCCCTGCAAAAAGTACTGATCGTAAAACAGCTCTTCAAACCTGTCCCAACTGATGTTACCATTGTTTTCTAGACGTTTAGCTTGCTTCCACCAAGTATTGGCACCACCTTCAAACTTGTATGCTACAAATTCCACGTGACTCCGTTGGCACACCAAAAGTATCTAGACGCTTCACGATCGAATCTAACCAATATTTGGCCACTTACGGGTCCCTTGTGCCGTCGAAAGTCGATACAGATGCACGTCAGAATTCCTTAAAGTATGAATGCTGGCGACTAGCCTCGGAATCATCTGGCCTTGCCCTGGCTGCCATCTACCAGAATGCAGCAAACATAGCCCTCATCATGCCCTCATCATTTTTGAACTCGGTGTCATCTGTCGAGTGACGTCTAGGTGCCATTCTCTCACTTCTAAAAATAAAATTTAGACTGTCAGTGGTATCTCATTGTTGTACCTATGTGTGCACAATTCCCAAGGTTCATAACCTTGAGCTCTTATACCATTCTGTCACGTCCCGGAGTACAAGAAGTGACGTGGTAGTTTAATTTGGTTAATTAAATAGAAATTTAGTTAAAACATGGGTTTAAGGATTAAGGAATTATTAATGAAAATATGAATATTTTAAAAGCTTTTTAAAGCGAGCAAATATAATAATTAGACCATTAAAAATAACACGATAAACAATAGAGGAATAATAATAAAAATAGGATAAGAAACGAGGATGGGTTCCATTGACCCACATCTTGTGCACACACATAGTACTGACAATATTAAATTACAACCACAGTCCAAAATAAATGAAAAAGTTAAGAATTATACATGCCTTGAATTGTTTGTTCTATAACCTACACAAATCTTCTACTGGTCGCAAGTCCGGTTAGCGAATGCTTCTTCGATCCTAAGCTGATATCTACCTAAGGGGTAAGATTTCAAAACAAATAAAAAGTGAGGGAAACGCTCAGTAAGACTGTAATTTGAAAATATTTAATTTTAAAAGAAATTTCATTATTAAAATAAATATGTAGAAAATGAACTAGAACAAATATATAGATAGATGAACATTTAATAAAAGCTTTCCTTATCAAAACAATTTAAATAGGTCGACCAGAAAAAATGCCATTTTCTTTTCTTGGACAAACCATATGTATTTCAATACTGTAGTGGCCCAGTTAGGTTTCGGGACCTGCCCCTATGGTCACACTCTACTCGACCCGATCTCTGATATGGCATCATGCCCTTAAATATAAATACATATATGTCTTTCTATGATTATTAAAATCTGTTTTTACCAAATACAATCATTTACATTCATTATGAGGTTCATTATGAAAAATTACCTCAATTCCACCGTTTATAAAATCAGTTAATAAAAATATATTTTCAACCAATCATTTGAAAACATTTTTGTTAAAAATTCTTTTGAGGCCAAAACATTTAAAAACTAGCTACCAATGAAGGGGTAGAAGTCCTACTTCGATACTCGTGTCAGTGTCCCACACCGTAATTTTGATCCTCTATACCTCAGCTCCGCGGATCCACGTACAACCTTAAATAAAAGCTAGATCTATTAGCATCTAGCGTGAGATATTCTATGTTACTAAATCATCTCATGGTGTCCTAGTGTGCCATTTAGGTTTATAAAATCATTTTACAAAGTCAGAATTTCAATTAGAGTTCAAAACGGTGAAAATGGGTGAAAGATTACAAAATTTCCACCATACCGGTCGGCCTGCTGGTCCCTTGTTTCAGTCGGCCAAACTGCATAGCTCGGCTTGCCGAAAAACCAAGTCCAGTCGGTCAAAATTTTCTAGGTTCGGCCTGCCGGTCGTATGAATCCAGCCTGCCGAACTCATGAATCCGGCCTGCCGAACATGAACTTTGGCCTGTCGATCTAGAAAAATTCTATAATTTTTCAGGCACGAGAATTTGGCCTCCCGAGCCTAATTCTCCATTTCAACCTGTTTTTCTCATTTCTCAGGCATGGGCAACATCAATACATGATAGAAAAACATAGTAGATTACTTTTTAGTGTTTTAAAACAAGTTTTGAACAAAATTTTTGGAAGAATTTGAAAATGGGAAAAATTAGAGAAAAATAAAAAATCTTGATTTAAATCCGTTTTTGATCAAGCAAAGTTTATATTTTAGTTATTCTAAGTTCCTCTAACCTAGATTGAAGGTTTTCTAAGCTTAGAAAAGCTTAGATTTCAAAATGCAAGAAATTTTGAAAAATTGAAAAAGTTTTGAAATTTAGAAACTAACCTCGAATCAAGGCTTTAAATCGAAGTTGTAGTTGTTAAATCTTGTTCCCGAGCCTTCAATCCACTAACCCAAAGCTTGAGATCAATTTTTGTTTCAAAATTTTGAGAGAAAAATGAGAGAGAGTGTGTGAAACCGAGAGAGAGAAAGAGGGAGGAAGAGTGACGAGAATGAGAGAAAGAGAGAGGGAGAGTGAGGTTTTTATAAAGAAAAAGGAAAGCAATTTTCAATACCACGTCTCGCACATGGTTTTCCAAAGTGGGGCACGTTTGTCATTTGGTAAATTAGTTTGTTTCAAAATTTTAAAATAGCAATTAAAACAATTAAGAGAAATTAAAAATCATTAAAATAATCAAAATAACACAAATTTAGAAACTTCACAAAATGGTCGAATTAAGTAAAATATTCATTATAGCACACTAATCTACTATTTTACATTCTAATAACACTTAATTAATTTCGAGGTGTTACATTACGATGATTTAATCAACATTTTGCATTATTAGGTTTTAACTCTGGAGTTTCTAGTTGGATTGACTTTCAGGCGAAGAGAACTACAAAAATGGTTTGGTAGGGTTAGACCTGTTAGGATTAGGATTATAATGTTGAAGATTGTGAGAAAACAAACAAGAAGATGAAAATGAGAAAGAAAGTGTTAGGAGAAAACTAGATTTTTAAAAAAAAAAAAATTAGCTTTTTTCGTATTTTTTTTCTTTATTAAGTTTGTGAAATGTCCATTTTAATCTTTTTCTTAATTTTGTTCAATTTTAATTTGTTTCAATTTTTTAAAAAAACCTTCGATTTCTTTGGATACAAGTTTTTGGAAGGAATTATCTTCTATGAAAAATTTGAACTAAATTAAAATTGAATAAAATAAATCAAGAGGTAACATAGACATTTTGTGTTCCAAAAAATAGGTGAGTGTAACAAACTTATACTTTCAAAAATAATAAAGTACATTTTTTGTATTTTCTAAACAATAAGATATTAATTTAGTACGTCAAAAGACATGATACCACAATGATAATAGCCCTTAAAAGTTCATGTAATTATCATCTTCAATTGCAAGTGTTATAACTATTATGGAGTCTATTTGTCAAAACTGAGAAAATGGGATAAAAAAATCACCAATCAAAAGGTCCGGGACCGTAAGTGTGATGCAAAAAAAAAAAAAAAAAAAAAATGCCTCTTGCTTAATAAATGTTAAGAAAAAGAAAAAAAAAGAAATTGAAAATTACAGAAAGACACTAATGTACTAGCTATATTTATATAATTGAGTGACTCTTCTACAATAAAGCATCAAGAACACCAAAAACACCAGAGTTCCCATCGCTTACGGAATAGCCAGCCAGCCATGAGAGCCTTACTCCACAAAATACTAGCGTCATACCTAACCGTGATGCTGCTAGTCACGGCCAGTACCGAATCCCGAGGGGCCAACTGCTGGAACGGGCAGGACCAGGGCTCGACACTCAGAGTCTTCCATGTCTACAGCGCCTGCTACCCTTTCCGGCCGGCTCATGCTCCCGCATCATGGGAGGAGAGCGTACTCCAAATGCAGGCCGAGGACAAGGTCCGTCTGCAGTACTTGTCGAGCCTGGCCGTGGCCCACAAATCCATCGTGCCGATTGCCTCCGGTAGGCAGATCGTCCAGAGCCCCACCTACATTGTGAGGGCCAATATTGGAACCCCTCCGCAGACATTTCTACTGGCTATAGACACCAGCAATGATGCCGCGTGGATACCATGCGACGGCTGCATCGGCTGCTCTTCGACCGTCTTTTCCCCTCTCAAGTCCACCTCTTACAATCCACTTTCTTGCTCTGCTGCTCAGTGCAAACAGGTAAAAATATCAACAACCATTATCACATTGTTTTTGTCCCTAATTATGATCCTTTTTTTTTAGGTGAATTATAATCCTTTTTAAAGCATCTAATGAGGCACTACTTTTGTGTCTTAGACTCTTAATGTTCGATTTCTTTTTTTTTTTTTTTTTTTTTCACGGTGCGCCTCCTCTCCGCATGATGGCTGCAGCCATGATCTTCCTTTTTTATTTGATTCAATTTTTCAATTTTTTTGTTATTATCTAATTCCAAATTGGGCTGTGAGAGGGAGCTAGATGAATAAAGTCCATAATTGACGATTCTTCTTTTTTTCCCCCTATAAAAAATAAAGCTAATTAAAAATAGTGCCCCTTAAATGTCATAATTCATTCAACAGTTCATCATTTGTATCACTCCTTACAAGAGCTGTGTAATTTGGGATTGCCATCGCTTCTGTATTATTGTCTTAACCAAAGGGTAAAGTAACACATATCTAAAATTGTAAATACGCATTGGCATTTTTTTTTCTTTTGCTACAGAGGTGACTTTTTGATATTAAATTGTATGGATGTACATGAATAAAACCAAGAAGAAAAACTCTTATCTTTTTTTTTAGAATGTTTTGACAAATTGGTTTAAATTAAGAAAATAAGTTCAAATACTATTGCATGTAAGAGCTTTACATATCAATTCAAACTGGTATACCAAACATATTGTTCCATTTTCACCCCACTACTCTTTTTTCTCTTCTCTTATAAACCAATAACATTGATAGTTCATAGTTCATTACACTTGAGTTATTTTGACTTGTGGCAATCGCTTTACTTTAAATTTTTCGTAAGTATTAAGGAAGGACACTCTATTAGAAAACAATTTTATACTATTAATAGAGCATGATTGTTTCAAATATTGCATTATTTTTTAACAGTCTAATATACAATTGTGCACTATAAATTTTTAAGTAACAGTAGCAAATCTGACCAATAAGATCCTAATCTAACAACTACAATACATGTTCCATCGATGGTGTAAAATAATCTTTTCTACCATAAAAATTCTCATATTTTCTCTTTAAAAAAAGGAATGGTGCATGGGTGTGGTTTAAAACTTCATGGTTTGAACGGTAGGTTTTAAACTGTATGGTTTAAATGGTAGTTTTGAACTGGTATTTGGAATGTAAAAGCTTGAAAGAAGAATGAAACATTACATCAAGTTTAAAACAAAAATTGGTATTTAAAAAACTATGGTTTATAAAATAAAAACGAGAATGAGAATGTTTTTAACTGTAGAAAATGGTTTAAGCCGTATGAACTTGATGCAAATTTTAGATTTTAAGTGTTTTGGAAACTATGGCTTATAAAATAAAAACGAGAATAAGAATAGTTTTTACTGTAGAAAATAGTTTAAGCTGTATGCACTTGAGGCAAAGTTTAAATTTTAAATGTTTTAACTATTTTAAAATCACTTTTATAATTAAAATTCGTTTTAATTGTTACTCAATTAAATTGTAGTTTGAATTGTGTTTATGATTTGAAGTGCAATTGAACCGTTTTGAACCTGAATGCTCAATGGCCCACAACTTTTCCTTTTGCTTTTTCCGAAATTTCTTTGTTTTCTGTTCTGGCCGACAAAAACGTTCACGGGTGAGAAGTACTATATACCAAAACGCACAATTTTCATGACCCACTTCTCTGACGGGTACTAATCTGCTAAGCGGGCCCGTGAACTTTCAGGTACCCAACCCCACTTGCAATGGCAGCGCGTGCGGTTTCAACATTACCTATGGTGGGTCCACCATTGCAGCTGATCTTAGCGAAGACACCCTCACTCTAGCCACTGACCCTGTCCCAGCTTATACCTTCGGCTGCATCAAGAAAGCCACTGGCAGTTCGGTCCCACCTCAGGGCTTGTTGGGCCTAGGCCGAGGCCCACTCTCACTTCTCTCCCAGACCCAAAGTCTCTACCAGTCCACATTCTCTTACTGCTTGCCTAGCTTCAAGGCCCTGAACTTTTCTGGATCGCTAAGACTTGGACCTGTTGGACAGCCCCAAAGGATAAAGTCCACACCATTGCTTAAAAATCCAAGGAGATCGTCGCTCTATTATGTTAACCTGAGGGGAATTAAGGTGGGCGGGAGAATTGTGGACATTCCTCCCAGTGCTCTGGCTTTCAACGCAACTACTGGTGCTGGGACAGTTCTTGACTCTGGTAAGAGATTATCAAACTTTCTAATCTTAAAAAGAAGGAAATCTTTATGGTTAAAATGACAATTTCAAATCATCGATGGAGCACAGGAGTTTTAATTGACAGATTAACTTTTGAATGGCATGATCTTAAAACCAATTGTGTATCGTGTATCGTGCGTTGTAAAAATTTAACATAGACAATTACAAATCAGATCGTTTAACATTAATTTAATGGTGAAAATAGTGTATAATAACATTGTTGCAAAATTGCCTTTACGATAAGAATTCTATGAAAGCAATCCTTTTTATAATTTGGGCAATGAGATTCGTATCAAGTTTTATTTATTATATTTAGTATTTTGGTGTGACTTTAATTAGGTTTAATGTGAAGAAACATTATTAATGGTAAACTTTTCTATTTTAATTCCCTTCTCTTTCGTTTTATCTATTTTTTTATTTTATTTTATTTTTTTGCTTTTCACGTCATTAAAGAAAAAAGGGTCCCAATGAGAGTCCGTGGGATGCTTATCAGGAGGAGTGTTCTGTCTTGAAAAAACGGAGCACTTAGGGTACTATAAGTGGTGGTGCTTTTAAGGGAATCACATATCATTCTGGAGTATCGTGTAGGAGATCCACTTCTATTATATGATAGAGAACACAGGCAAAAGTTGCAGTCTTAAACAGTGAACAAAAACATATTTAAGCAATCAACTTTGGTGGTCATATTTTGTGGGCCATGCAAATTCCATTTAAAATGTTTGTGTTCTTAATATTGTCGCTTGGTTTGTTACTCCAAAAATTCTCCGGCAATTCAATTATTTCTGATCACTGTCTCCAGGCTGGTTTCGAATATTGTTTACTCATATGTTAATAATGGATCCTCCTGTTTAGTTACTTTGAAAATAACATGGACAAACATTTATCCTCAAGTCGTGCAACTACAAACATTTCAGGGTCAAAAGTTTGTGCCCAATAATTTTAGAGGGCCGTGCATTATTGGGGGCATGCCACTTTTCCTGTATGAATATAAGTGATAAAGTAATAGCTTTCGTTTCTCTCCTTTTGTGAATAGGCACCGTCTTTACAAGATTGGTCTTACCGGCATACACAGCGGTCCGAGATGAGTTCAGGCGACGGATGGGGATGGCAACAGTGACATCACTAGGTGGGTTTGACACGTGTTACTCGGTCCCAATTGTCATACCCACCTTGACATTCATGTTTGAGGGTATGAATGTGACCCTGCCACAAGACAACTTCCTCATCCATAGCACGGCTGGGAGCCTCACATGCTTGGCAATGGCAGCGGCCCCTGATAACGTGAACTCGGGGTTGAATGTGATTGCCAACATGCAGCAACAAAATCACCGGGTGCTCTACGACATCCCTAACTCAAGGCTTGGTGTGGCCCGTGAGACCTGCTCGTGAATTATTAATCTTGTGCAAGTTGGCTTGGATTAGGTTTTGTGGGTTTGCTTAGAAGTTCTCTTTGTTGCAATGCAAAACGTTGTGAGGGTCTGCTGGCGTTAGTTGTTTACTCATAATCTTACTAAAATGGAAGTGTGTTTGTAGCTTTTGTGTTGGGACGAATGTCTATAGTTGGGTAAGAAGTTGTAGCTTTCTTAATTTGTTTGTTGGACAGATCGTACCAGTCACGGTTATTTACAAGCGACTTTCATAATCTTATTGCAAAAACATTTCTATTCCAATAAAATAATAATTTTCTTAAAAGTGCATTGTTGGATTGAAGTCTCTATTGGCAAGGGATAATGACGCTTTAGCTAGCCCGCTCACCCCACAGAGAGCAAATATCTTGAGCCTTGGGGCTGTAGTGCACAGCAGCATAGATAAAAAACCAATAGGGAAAAATTGAGGATAAAAGCCTTCACATCCAGCCCAATGTTAAGAGGCCACCCTACATTCAACAGAAGGGCTATAGACGAGTCTCCGTAATATGGAATTCATTGTTTCTCATAACTTTATACATGTATTATGGTTTTCTTAATGACCCTTGCGTCAGAGCCCGATCTTCTTAATGAGCCTTGCGTCACAGCTCCGTCGAAGTGTCTCTCATCTCATAACACCTCGAAATGGGGTTAATAATAAATACAATAAAAGAAAAATAAAATGGTTTATGCTAATCCAAAATAAAAAATACACTATTACTAAAAATAGGCGAAATACTTGCTCTAGAGTCTCGCAATTAAAAACAGTAAAACAAATCCAAAATTATAAATATTTCAAATGTATACAGACTTAGGACACTATCGGGTCAATGCAGTTTCTACACACAAAGTATAATATCACGTTGAGAATTAAAAATCAAATATATTAAAACCGTGATATAAGCTATCTCTGGCTCTGAGCATCTAAAGGCTCCAACTAAACACTACTAGTAGCTAACACAACCGAGCTATTGTATATTCTAACACAACCGATTTGTAACACAACCATGATGAATAAAGGATGACATAAAAAAGGGCAAGCTATTGTAAGCTACATACATAAAAAAGGGTAAGCTATTGTAAGCCACATACAAAACCACACAACTGATTTGTAAGCTATTGTATATCCAAAATTATTCTAACACAACCACAAAAATCCTGAAGGGGGACATAAAACCCAGAATTATACTAAAATTATTCTAACACAACTATACTTTGCTTCCAAAATTATTCTAACATTTTCTTTTAGACTATTGTATATCCAAAATTATTCTAACACAACCATTTTAGAAAGGAGTCTTTATTACTAATCTCCAAGAAAGGAGTCTTTATTATTCTAACACAACCATACTCTGCTTCCAAAATTATTCTAACATTTTCTTTTAGACTATTGTATATCCAAAATTATTCTAACACAACCAATAAAATCTTGAAGGGGGACATAAAAAAGGGTGAGTCGAATGCTTAGTAGGGGAAAATGGGAACAAGCAAATGACTCAAATCATATGCATTGACTCAAAGATATACATTTCACAGCATAAGGTACAACATGAACATTAAGAAATCACATAACAGCTTATGAGTGCATACTAGCATGTAGAGCTAAACTTGGAGCTCAATCCCAAGCTATTGTATATGTTCCAAAGCTTTCTTAGAGCTTTCATACTTGACCAGTTCTCTAAAGGTCTCAGAATCATTTTGTGCCATAGTACTCAGCAATGGTGAATCTTAGATCGACATTGAGATATATATAAACACAGAACCTTACCGAGTCATGGGCATCAAGCTTTACTAAATGCTAACCATCCTATTTCTATGTACTTATCGGGAAATAGGTCTGATTGGAATAGGATGTTGACCCATCATGGCTAACAATAGTAAAAAGAAAATAACAATAGTTAAATAGCAGATAAAATCAATAGAAGGTAAACTCACACCTCCTGTAATTACTCTGTTAAGGGTTCACATTATCTATAGTAATTACCATACTGTAACCCAAGCAAAAGAGCTCAAGAGTTTATACTTACTTGAATACTTACATGAGCTAAAAGCTCAAGGGATTCATAAGCAGAGCATCTCGTCAAATGCATGCATATGCCAATGCAATACTTATGCAAGATAACCATAATAAAAACATTTATATAAAAACATAATATGAAAATGTACATATAATCGTCAAACATGGGAATGCTTTATTAGATTACACAAAGCTCACCCTCTTATGCTAGATATACAAATAACTCAACCTCTAGTCTATTAGACCTCAAACAGTTCAACTTTAGCCAATTGGATCACATCCTTTAGGATTTCTAAGTCACCAAAAGTAGCATAGTTAGTGTTAAAAAAAAAA
>CAMOHE010047650.1:0-43454 GCA_946598075.1 Artocarpus hirsutus
CCTAGCCGCCGTCGCCTCCTGGCCCTTGGTAAGCTCCCCCTCCCTCTCTCTCTCCTTTTGCCCCTCACCCCCCTTCCCCTTCCTTTTCTCTCTCTCCCCCCCCCGTTGCCCCACCCAGCCCCCCTTGCACCCCTACCCCCCCTGGCTCATCGCCCGACCCACCCCCCACCTCACCCCACCAATGTGAAATTATGTAATTGAAATTGTAAACTTATGAATATGTGAAATATGTGAATATGTGTAATATGTCAACTTATAATATGTGATTTTTAATATGTAATTGTGTAATATATCAATTTAGAATATGTTAATTTTTGACTATAAGATAGTATTTTAATATTATTATGTGTGTGTTAGTTTTTACTTACTTTGCATAGGTACAATGTCTCCCAAGGACGATAGTGACCAATATGAGGACGAGTACGAAGAGTGCACTTCATCTTCATCATAATATAGTAAGGGAATGCAGCGTAGTAGGCCACAAAGGCGAACCGAGTTTAATCCAAAAGTAGACTTTGAGCGAATGGCTACATTGATGAAAAAAGTTCATCGGATGAGGAATAAAGGTTTAAGAATTGAAGTAATATTTAATTCGAAAGGCCAACCAGAAGGCGTACCTAGCCATGATTAAGCAGTTGGATCAGAGTCCTTAGTTGAGAGCACGTTCCTATATGGACAAAAGATTGGAGGTTTAAGGATTTAGATAAAGTAAAAGATATGATTTGAAGAAAGATTTATGAAGCTTTCACAGTCGAGGATTGGTATAGGAAAAAGGCTTTGAAGGTATGTGGCAAATTAGCAAAGGGGTTTAGATCTGACATCTACGTTGCCTTCGTATAGCCATACCTTTCTATTCTAGAGGAGGATGGAAATGTATATAATCGGCCTCCCACGGCTATACATTACTACCCCTCCTTAAACTATGATGATTGAAAAGCTTTTGTAAGGTATCGACGTTCCATCGAATTCCAACTGTTATCATCAAACACAAGAAAAATAAGAGTAGAAAATGAATACTGATGTATGGTTGGCCGAGTAGGATATAGAGAGCTCGAGCAATCATTGGTACGTTAATATCTTACTCGTATTATAAATATCAATTTTTCTATCATTAATATGTTACTAACATAGCGTAACATAGTTAGCTAAGACAAGCATGCTACCAACACAGGAGGATTTGTAGGTAAAATCATGTTAAGGTCCTGAAGGACAGTTTAAAAATCCAAAAGTAGTAGAAATTGAAAACTTGATTGTAAGTTTATTGAACACGAACCATTAATTTGTAATTTAATACCTGTTGAAGGATCTTCGAATAACATGGTGTTGTTGTTGTTTTACAGGATGAACACACGACGCAACAAATTCAAGGGAGCTTTCAATCAATCAGTAACGATGACATTTTGACAAGGGCATTAGGGAAACCAAAACATTGAGGACGTGTTTGCGGTCAATCGAAGTATGTGAAGCAGTCTCAATACTTCAATCTCCAATCAAGTACTTCGAAATTGAATTCCCAAATGTCAAAGATGTAGATGGAGATTCAGAACTGTGAGGTCTTGTGACCGAGCTCATTTCCCAAGGACATGCCAAGTCGACGGATGATAGCATCTCACAACGCAATAGCTTCAAGGCTAGTTGTAACCCTCCCAATAATATGATAGAAGCTCTAGAAGCTTCAGAAGTCCAATTGTCACCTCCTCGTCAAGAGTTCGAACAAGGTCAAGAATGCAGGCTTTTGGTTAAGGATAGAATTAATGGTGGGTGTGCACTTGTTGTGCTTGGAAAGACATGGATGGAGAGTCTTTCAACTAATACAATTCATGGAAGACGTTTAGGGGAAGAAAACATGCGCGTTAGCATAACTACCATTAGAGTTAAAACAACTAAATTGCCTATTCCAACACTTGAAGCAACAACTGTGGGTGAAGCTACTGAAAGCTTCGTCGTATGGCCGAAGAGGTTAGTTGAAGTCATCACATTGACGAAGACGAGTCGAGCGCCTAGCCACATTCCATAATATCTAAGTGGAAAGGAACGTCAAAAAAAGAAAAGCTCTACAAAAGCAAGACAATCACAACCTGAGGTAGAAAAAGAACAAGAACAACCCGTTGCGAATAAGCCATTGCCTGCATTTAACTTCGCTTTAGTACCTCAAGAATTTATACAGTTGGCTCTATACGCATATTCATTCATGCGCGATGGGTCGACGATTTAGTGTCTGATACCAATAAATGTCACTGGCAATGAATTACCTATCTATGGGGGGTATGAAGACGTTTACTACTTCATCAACTTTGATAAAATTGGGGCAAACTGTATGCTGGTATACCTCAAGTAATAACACCATCCTTAATTCATAAATTTTAAAATATAGGTAGAGTTATAAGATGCTTTCAAATAATTGACTGTATTGTTTTTTATTGTAGTTTTTTGGTAGAATATTGTGAGCTTCAAGGCTTGGTGCAAACTTTTGGCTTCCTATCTCCGACGCTTATTTCAAGTGCTGCAATAAACCTATAAAGTGATTGCAAAGAGCGTGCCATGTCACTCCTCGACCTATTAGCTCAAGCACCGAGGGGGAAATTATTCTTCCTGCCATACAATGTTGAAAAAACATTGGATGTTGGCACTTATTTTGCCATTGGAGGACCAAATATATTGGTTTGATCCCTTCAGACATCCACCACGTAACGATTTTATATCAGTCACGAGATTGTACGTATTAATATTCTCTTTTAAAATTAACTGTTTTGAGTCCCACATAATTGTATCGTCTAGTAATTCATTTAGACATGACACATTGTTAGGGCGCTTAACGATTGGAAGCTTCAAGTAGGAAGCAGTGTCACAAAGCAACTAAACGGAACACTATATTCCAAATGTAAGTGTCCAAGACAACAAGAAAACGTAGAATGTAGTTTTTTTATTCTACGTTTCATACGAGATATAATTACAAGTGGTATACAAACTTTAGGAAGAAAAGAATTTTATATACATATGGATACACATGAAGTTAGATTAGAGTTGGTACAATTTGTAAATAAGTGTGTAATTTTTAGATAGATAGATAGAGATAGTAGATTCATAATCGCGCAAAATAGCTAAAATATAAATGATCTTGTAAATGCCCTGTAATTTCAATATACATCAATTTTTGTATGCAATTAGAGCCTTGTTGTAATAGATTAGATTCATAATCGCGCAAAATAGCTAAAATGTAAATGATCTTGTAAATGCCTTGTAATTTCAACATACATCAATTTTTGTATGCAATTAGAGCCTTGTTGTAATAGATAATACACGGAATTGGTCATCTCGTAAAAAATCAAAAAATTTTGAAATTTTTTTTTTGCTTGACCAATTTTCGACGACGTTTTACAGAAAAACCATCGTGGAATCGCTTCCACGACGGTTTTTCTATAAATCGTTGGATAGCTAGGGCTTCCACCACGGTCTTGAAAACCGTCGTGGAAGCTTATCATTCCACGACGGTTTCTAAGAAAACCGTCAGGGTAAACTAAGCCCACCACTCTTTCTTTGCACCAGTTTTGTTGTTTTACAACGGTAAAAAACTGTAGTGAAAACTTGATTTTGTACCACAACTGACGTTTTCATAACGGTTTTAAACCATCGTGAAATCCGCAGTCTGTAGTAGTGTAACAAGCTTTAAAACCTGTATACACACACATACATATATAGAGAAAAACAGAATCAACTGTTTTGATTTTCATCTTTCTCTTTTACAAAAGTTTCTTAAATACAATCACATATATACATAATACATACATCCATACACATACACACACATAGAGAAATTTAAAAGAAAAAAAAAAAACAAAAACAAAAACAAAATTGTTACATCTTATTTTGGCAAACTTCCCAGTTCCTTCTCGCCCACTATTGGTTGCACCACTTTTCAAATGCAGCCAGCAAGACTTGATGCATTAGGATACAGACAAGACGATAGGCAACTGACTCATTTAGATAGGCTAGCCTTTTGTGTGTTAAATTCTTTGAGTGACCAAATAAAAAACTAAAACGTATAAAGATATTTTCTTGTGTGCTGAAACATAAAAGAACAAGCACGCAATCATTGAATCAGGACAGAGAAAGATTGAAAAGAGCCACCATTAAATAAACCTAAAAAAGAAAAATTTTAATTATGTACACAAAACCAAATTGTATTGTTGTTATTGAGGGGTAGAAAATATCATACATATACATATATTTATTTTTTAATTTTTAAATCAATGATTTGGTTTGGTTTGGACCATATATAAATGTTTTAAAACTAGACTGGACTGTTTTTCCGTTTAAAAAACAGTCTAGTCAAGTTTGGAATCAATTTTTAACGCTCTGACCGTCACCAAGCTAGTCCGATTCGACGGCGTGAAGAAAGAAAAAAAAACACACACACGTGCTTAGCACGTGCCCATAGCCAGTTAAAAAAAAAAAAAAAAAGAAACTCCTTCACTCTCACAGTACCAGCCCTAATTTCAGAAATCCCAAACCCTAAAATTAAAAGGGGCTCCTTTCTCTCATTCTTTATGCCCGAAACCCTAAACCCTGCTCTTCTCGCATTTAGACCTCGCCAAGTTGTTCTTCTCGCCAACCAAAACCAAAACCAAAACATAAACATGACCAACAAAACTGCCCTCAATTCTGAGCAAAAAGCTCTTCTTCTTCACTCCGTCGCTCGTTTTCTCGGCCGCAATGGTTTCTCTAAAACTCTCAAGAAGTTTCGCTCTGAATCCCATATTCAGGTAAATCGCTTCTTCCCCATTTCTGCTTGGCTGCCGAGAAAACCTATGAATTTACACACGAAATTCTCTTCTCATGTTTTTCCCAGCTGTATTTTTGATTGATTTTGAAGTATATAGATTTCTTGCTTATTTATTGATAATAGTAAAAATGTCAATGTGGGCCTTAAGTGAACATGTGAATATTCTTGTTGTTGATGCAGATAGATTCTTTGAAGGATTCCTTGTTGGATTTGGAGGAACTTTATATCAAGTATATTGAAATTTGGTAAATGAAGATGAAATTTTTATGAGTTTTGAAGGCCTCTATTATTTGTTGTTTATTTGTTACTTTTAGTTTTTAAATGATTACTTTTAACTTTCTAAATTACACTGTGATATTTTATATGTTGGCTTGTTATTTCTAACTATAAGATTTTAGTTTGAGGTGTCTATTCTTTATTCAAATTTAAACTTTCTAAACTTGTTAAATTACTATGTTAACCTTTTATTTGACTTTTTTTGCTCACTACTGCACTCAAAGGTAGTCTTAGCTTGCCTTGTAAAACTGTGGTTTTGTTATGTATAAGAGAAATTTTTTGGGCGTAATTTGTTTATGCTTTGGCGATGCTATCTATTATTATTATTATTAATAATAAAACTTTAAAGAAAGATATGAAAGAGAAAGAATATTAGGCAAATGAGGTGATATCTTTCATGTCAAAAAGAAAAAACGATTAGTTAGAAAAAGAAAACGAGTACAATAACGCTTCCAACTTAAACCAGCCATGGTATAGAGATGCCAAGAAGTTGCTTTCCCATGAGTGTTAATATCCAGAAACTTATTGCCATAGCCTTATTTGTTCATCTCTGGCCAGTTCACTTAAACACACATATATGTTCTCCATAAATTGCAAAGGGGAATTTATGTTTTCGATTTTTAGTTGTACTAATTAATTATGCTAGCCTTAATTCGCATCATGATGATTTCATGAGCTCATGGTTAATGCAGTGATGATGCCAAGACAAATTCCAAGGGCCAGAAGGAGCAAGGTAAGCGAGCCAAAGATGTGTCTTTCTATGAGTTACATGCATAAAATAATAAATGTTACAAGACTTGATAATAGTGTGAGAGATGCAGTCTGTTGTCTGTTTGAGCTTAAAATGTTTGGAAAAGTAGAATAATTGTATTTTTGCAGCTAACAATATCATAGCAATATCAGAATAGTGGAAGCAGGAAATTAAAGATCTAACATAAGACTCCATTAAAAGAGGGAAAAGAAAAATGAAGTAAAAACATTGAACAAATAAAAAAGAAAAGGAACACGAGCAGGAAATTAAAGATCTAATATAAGACTCCATTAAAAGAGGGAAAAGAAAAACGAAGTAAAAACATTGAACAAATAAAAAAGAAAAGGAACACGAGGAAGAGATATAAGGGGATCTTGAACGCTTAAGTAGAGAATTATCAAAGGATCTTTGGTGTTTGGGAACTTGGGGTAAGAAATTGAAAGAAAAGCGGGAAGGAGAGAGAGAGAGAGAGAGGATGGCAGGAGGAGTGGTGTGGGGAGCAGGCTGGGATGCCATTCTCAAGCTTGGAGATGCTCGCATATGACTTGGCTTCTGGGCTGCCAAACAAGTAAGCCTAACATGGGCTATGTCTTTGGGCAGCTGCTATCATGTCGAAATCTCTGCAGTAGCGCAGCCTCCTGTTCTTTTTTTTTTTTTTTTTTTTTTGTTTTCTTTCTTGATACATAGGCTTGCTCAGTTCATCTTGTGGTTTATGCCTGGACATTTTGAAAGAAAGCACCTGATTTATGTATTTGCCTCTTTTAAAATATTGGTGCATGTAATATTTTGTACTTGCATGTGATTCGTGTCTGGATGTGTGTACATACTTGAGTGCATTCTATGGAAATATACTCGCATGTACATGCATTGAAACTAGTGTGAGTAATGCTTTCTGCGGATGATAGATCTTGATCTTGTTCCGAACTGTTGAATTTGCAGAGAAGCAAGTTCGCACAGAAGAAGAAAAGAAGCTTGAACCAGAGCCTGCGGAGCCTGGTAAATATAAGGACAAAAAGAAGAAGAAAAATAAGTTAATTTCTGAATCGGAATCAAAGCCCAGTACAGCTGAAGAAAAAATTGCAGATGTATCTTTAGAGCGAGAAAATTTCAGAGGTTCTGAGACGCATAAGAAAAATACTAAGGACAAGGAGAAAAAGAAGAAGTCATCAGCGGATGATTCTCTTATTGATAATGTTGATTCCAGAGCTGTGAGTTCTACTGCAATGGATACTAATGACTCCCCAGTGGAAGAGACAAGTTCCAAGTCAAAAATTAAGAAGAAAAAGGAGGATGCTTCGAAGGATATAACTGTAAGTGGTTCTGCAGGGGATGATTCCAAAATGTCTGATATGGATGCTACTGAGGATAACAAAGGATCTAAAAAGAGAAAGAGATTGGGTTCTGATGAAAATAATTTGAAGCCCGCAGATACAATAACAACTGAAGAATCTAAACACAGAAAGATTGAAGGTCTAGTTGAAAATGGGAACTTAGATAAAAGTGCTGAAAAGTCTTCCATACAGAAATCGACGAAGAAACATCATAATGACTCAGCTGAGGTATAGTTTCAAAAGGACATTCTTAATACATGGTCAGTTTCTATGGAAAAACATAGAAGTGGACCAGTGATGTTTGTGGGCATCTTTGTTTTGTCCGTCCAGCAATACATTGATCTCCAGTATTTTGAGACATTTTCATTGTATTGAACTCTGCAGTAATTTTCTTTGCAATAACACCGTTTGGCCATTAGTAAAAATAAAAAGGAACAAAAACACATGTTGCGCTCAATGTTGCTTACATTCCATGCAGCCAAAGACTGTTAATGCATTTCAAAGAGTCAAAGTTGATGAGGTGGTGTTTACAGATGAGAGGCTTAAAGATAATTCTTACTGGGCAAAGGTGAGCAGACCAAATATTGTTTTTTACATTTTCTTCTGCTCAATTTTTAGACTTTGTTTACTGTGGCTATCACATATTTTAAACTATTCATTCAATGCAGGGTGGTGCAGAGACTGGTTATGGTGCGAAGGCGCAAGAAGTTCTTGGGCAAGTCAGGGGCAGGTATTTATTATCATATAGTAATTGCATTTGTATGTCACATTTCTTTTTCAGAAAATTTGAGATAACAAGTTTATATCATTTGGATTTTCAACGAGAAGCTATCATCCTGGGGTTATTTGTCTATTAATTTCTTCTTGGCTTATTAGTCCCATTGGTCCCCCCAATCTTTCACAAATGTTGCAGTTGGGCCTTGGAGCTGCATCTAAGTCTCTTATTTCCTGTTTTCGTTGCAATTTTTCATCCTTCCTACCATTTTCTGTTAACATGTGGGAATCACGTGCTAACACCGAAAGGGTTATTTGATGGAATTTTAACAAAGAACTAGGAAGCTTCTTCCATTCACCAAATCCGGCCAATCACGGTAAGAGAAACGGAACATCATCAGTCCTATTCCCAACACCTTGAAGAAAGAGTTTGTCACCAAAAACCCTTTTGTATAACCTTCAAATTCATTTATACCCTCCCTTTTTGCCGAATCCTCAACCTTCACAAAGCTTCCTCCAAGATTCACTATATCTCTATTGTCTTTGTTGACACTAAATGTGTATCGTCATATTTTTGTCCCTCTTGTCATTATTATGATTTACACGTCTTGGACACTCTTTCTTTTTATTGATCTATACTTTTTCTTTTCAAAAAATAATGGTTCAAAAAGTGATGGAACCTAAACTCTCATGCTCTTCCTCAGAGATTTTCGGCATGAAAAGACAAAGAAGAAGCGTGGAAGCTACCGGGGAGGGCAGATCGATCTGCAATCACATTCCATCAAGTTCAACTATTCCGACGACGAATGAGCGGAACTTTTTCAGGTTGCAGCAGGTTTATTTTTGCTACATTGGTGGGCTCTTTTGAACATGTTATAAGTGGAACATTTATTCATGGAACAGAGATGGTATTTCTGGAGTCACTATTGTTTCTTGCCATATTGTTCCATGTTTAAACAAAATTTTGAAAACCTAACGTGGAGAGACATTCCCTCCCATTTTTCCTGCTATATATATATATATATATATATATATATATTTTTTTTTTTTTTTTGGGTGTGGCTAAATACAAAACTAATAGTTCTTCATTAATATGGCGCTTCTTTATGTTAGCGTAGTGGTATAATTTTAAAATGTTTTCATCTTCACAAAGACATGCCTTCACCTCATGTTTCAGCACTGCTCCCCACACCGGATATATAATGCAATCTTTTCGTTTTTCCTTAAATAAAAGGAGAAGCTAAAGCATGAGCAAATGTGTTCAACTTAATTTCCAAAATGTATTTGATTCAACAATGGGTTAATTTGACCCCCCAAATTATGTTCCTTGTCTTATTTTCACCTTTAAACTTTTTCTTGTCTTATTTTGAACTCTGCGCATTTGGCTTTATATATGTCTGTTTTGATTGTTTTGTTCGAAATAGACGAAAAATCATGATATTGGACTGTTCTAAAATGTAAACCTTATGGTTTTATATTACTACATGCTGTCCAGTTAAAAGAGAGGAGGACCAAAAACCTGAAGATATTGCCAAGAATTGCCTACAATACAAGCCTCTCAAACAACCCAGAGAGAAAAAATTCCAGATATTTCAGTGGCTTTTTGGTAGTTTTTAGTTTGTTGAGTTTCAAGGACACTTCGCTCTCACGTCCCGCTACTGCAAAATGTAGATTGAATGATGCTAATTTGACCATGGTTTCGAAAGGTTCACTTACCTATAGTTCCCGGCACTGCCTTCCTCACAAATCTGTTTTAGAATTTTCCAAGTGCTGCGTCAGAGACTGCATGAGCTATCACGTGCCCATTAGATGACGCTAGTATGTTGGAGGTTGTTAAAGGCGATTTTCTAGAGTGTGTTTAACATTGTTATTACAAATTATTAGTTTCAATAAGTTAAAGTGTAAAGCTCTTACTTGTTATAATGTAAAGTAAAAATATGTTAAGTGTAAAGCTCTTCTTATCAGAGTAGGTGCACTAAAGATTAAATGATGTAAGTGTTTTTGGAGACATTTAATTAGTAAAGAGTTTATTTATTATTTCATATATCAAATATGTCTTTTTTATGTACATTTATGTTAAATTTATAATAAGCAAACTAAAGTCTGAAACTATCAATCTAAACTTTTAAGATTGTGCATATGATGAACAAATTCTACAGAAAATATGAATTTTAAAGGTCATAGTTTAAATAAAAAGATCCGCAATCGAAGGAACAAAGTTGAGCGTTTTATTCATGCAAAGATTATTATGTTGTCTACATCTTTAACGGAAGATGACTTGTCTTGATCATTAAGGTTGGATTCGAAGAGTAGAAACATTAGTCTATTGTCATAGGTGACAATAAATTAAATCGGAAAAAAAGTTGAATTGATTTGATTAATAATTTTGTCTGTTTTAAATTGATTCATGTTAGACAATTATATGTGTCAAGTCTTAATCCTGAAATAAATTAATAGGCCTGTATTCTTGACTTTGTATCTTTTGATATACCAAAAAGTAACATCTTGAATTCTACGAAGGTACATATGTTGGTGTATTGAAAACATGACTCTTGATTGAAGTAGACTCGTTATTCATAAATATAAAATTCATATCTCTTTTGTAGAGCTAATGATATTCTCTTATAGGCATTATCCTATAATTGAAAAAACTGGAGCGCTCAACTGTTCGAATACATAAGTATAACTGAATGGTATACTATTTATTTTGGTTATAAATAGTAAGTTTTCTAATGGTGAGATAATAGAACATAAGATAAAAATAATCGGGAAAGTAAAACAGAATTTCATCCTTAAGTCAATTATGTATATCCTATGAGGATGTTACACATTATGATACGTCATGGATGATTAACTTATTGGAGTTTCGTAAGTTATATATAGTTTAAGAATGCAGGTCTAAGATTTTATTCGAATAGCTTAAGAGTTGATAATTACAAAATGAACATGTTGGGGACATTATTTTATAATTATAGGAGCTTAATTTATTTATGTCCATCCAGTCCCCTAATATTTCCTATAACGATACGACATATTTTTTCCTACATATTGGTAACTTATGTTAATTCTTATATTGGTTTAAATTCGGTTGATTAGATTAAATAATTCATGTTAGTTTATTAGTTGAATTAATTTTATGAATTAATTCAAGATAAACATGTTGAATTATTTGAATATATATTTTATTTGATATGAGATTATCTGTATATGATTATTTTAAGTAGATAACTTCTCTATTTGGGTTATTTAAATTAAACTAAGGCTCTATATAAGATTTCCGTATAGAATAAGATATAAAAACTTCTAGAATCGGGCAAACCAGCAGGTCGGTGAAATGTCACCTAGTTATGCAAAACAAAACAACTGGTAGGCCGGTGATCAGGATCGACAAGTCGGTTGGTCGTAATCCTGTTATGCATTTTTTTTTTTTTTGGTGATTTGAAGAGGATTTTGACCCAATTTCTAATTCAGAAGTTTTATCTAAATAGAATTGACTCCCTATTAGCCACTATAACTAGGATACTTGTTCTTATTATTATTTAGATCATCTGAGAAATTTAGAGAGAGTATTCTAAAGAGAGAAACTTTGAAACTCCCATAGGACTATTATTCAACATCCCAAACTTTGCCCATCGGGCTATTGTTTAACATCTCGAGCTTTAACTCTTGGTTTTTACTTGTGGTTGTGTAATGCCTCGAAATTAATTAAGTGATATTATTGTGGAAAATGATGGATTAGTGTGCTAGATTGTAATTTGATTTTAATCTAAACATTTTGCAATGATTTTCTAATTAATCTGAGTTTAAATCATTTTAGTTATTTTTATTTGTTATTTTGAATTTTTAGAACAAAATAAATTGTCAAATGACCAATAAGTCCCACCTTGGAAAACCATGTACGGGATATGGTTTTCCCTTCCTGGTTTTGCTCTGCTCCCCTCTCTATTTATTCTCTCTCCCTCTCATTCCCTCACTCACTCTCAGCGCACACACATTCTCTATCACTATCTCGTCTCTCTCTCTTTCTCACTGCCTCTCTCTTTCTCTCTTCCTTGTCATTTGATTCAAAATTTTGAATTCAAGCTTTGATTCTTAGCTGGATTGGAGGTCATGGAACACGATTAAGCTACTTCAAACTTGTTTTAAAGCTCAGATTCGAGGTTAGTTTTTAAATTCTAAACTTTTTAATTTTCTTAGCATTTTAAAATCCAAGCCTTTTTGAGTTTAGAAAACCTTAAATTTAAGTAAGTGGAACCTAAAACATCTAGAATTTAGGCTTGGTTGGATAAAAAACGAATTTAAATCAAGTTTTTCTATTTTTCTCATTTTTGGATTTAATTGAAATTTTCTATGCAAATCTTGTTTAAATTAGTTTAAAAGTGTTCTACTATGTTTTTCTATCATGTATGAGTGTTTTACATGCCTGGGAATTGAGAACATAAGTTGAAAATAAAGATTCGAGCTCGGGGAGGCTAAGACTTGAATTTTGAAAAATTTTAGAATTTTTCAGTTCAGCAGGTTGAACTTGAAGTTTGGCAGGTCGGATTCATGAGTCCGGCAGGCCGAACCTAGAAATAGATCAGCAGGCCAGTCCTGATTGCCGGTAGGCCGAACTGCACAGTTCTGCAAGCCAGACTAGGGGAACCTACAGGCCGACTGGGCTTCCTAAAAATTTGTCCTTTTTTACCCATTTTTACTATTTTAAACCCAGATTGAGATTTTAGCCTTATAATATGATTTTATAAACACAAATGGCATACTAGGACACAATGAGATAGCTCAACAGTGTAGGATACTCTAAACTAGATACTGATAAACTTAGTTTACATTTAAAGTTGTTTGTGGTTCCGTAGAGCTAACGTATAACGGACCGGGACTGCGGTGTTGAACATCGGCACAAGACATTGAGGTAGGACTTCTTACCCTTCTTTGGTAACCCTGTTTTAAAAAGATTTTGGCCTCAAAAAAAGATATCTTTCAAAGTGTTTTCAATGAAGGTTTTTTAGGAGATTTTATCGGTCATTTTCATAACTGTTGAGTAATGATATGATGTACATAATAAACCACATAATGAACGTAAATGAATACACTTTGTAAGTGGGTTTTAAAATACAAATGAACATAAGGGCATGATGTGATATTCAGAGATCGGGTCGTGTAGCATGTGACTTTGGGGGCAGGTCCCGAAACTAGTTTGGCCACTTCGGTTGTGATAATTATGATTTGCCCAAAAAAGATAAAAGGTACCTTATGGACGATCTGATTTTTGATAAGATTAATTTAAATGAATTTATTTATTTAATTCTGTTTTCTAATTGTTTTTCTTGCATGATAAATTTTATATTTAAATTATATATTTATTTTAAAGCATAGTCCTACTAAGTCTTCTGCTCACTTTTTATCTATTTTCAACCCTTTTTCCCTTAGGTGGAATCCAACTTAGGATTGACGGAGAGTCCACCGACCGAACTCATGAGCAATATAAGACCCTGAGTAGGTTATTTGTATAAATTAAACAAGGCATGTATTATTTCAACTTCGTTTCTATGTTGGACTGTGGTTGTAATTTAAATTATGTCATTATTATGTGTATGTACAAGTTATGGGCCCGGTGGAACCCAGTGCATATTCCCTTGTCCTTATTTTATTTTATTCTATTTCATTTTCTGTTTGTCTATTTTATTATTATAAATAAACGTTTTAAAAAGTTTTAAATTGTCACATTTTTTATAATTAATTAAATTCTTTAACTTGTGTTTTAATTAAAATTTTTACTTAATTAACTTAATTAATCTACCACGTTACCTCCCGTACTTTAGGGCGTAACAGGTTGGAAGTGTAAGAACAAATCTTACTAATAAAAACCATCATCAGATCTTAAAACTCATGTTAATTTATCAAGAATTATAGCGGAAGTGTACCTGAATCCATTAGAACGGTTGAATCTTCGGTTCTTGATCTTCTGAGTCAAGAAAGTATAATTCTATGAGAGGAAGTTGTTCTCTCTTCTTTTTACGTGATGGGATGCGTAAAAAATGTATCGTTACTTCTGACTCAAGGACCATAACCATTTATAATTATTTTAACTTTTTCTTATTTCTATTTTGGCCCATCATAAAATAGAAATTATACTTTAGGTCTCTACACATAATTTTATACCCACACCTTATGAGATGCTTTAAAACCCAAAACTTTATACTTTATTGGATCACTTTAATTAGGTCAATCTTATTTGATAGCATTAATACACATTTATTTAATATATTAGCCCACATATTATTGGAATTTATTCCAATAATCTCCCACTTGGGCTATATATGAAACTTTATAAATGTGAATTATACCTTATGAGCTCATGAATTGTGCTATCATTACCAAAAGCATCTCTAATCCATCCGGTCCATCAATCATATCAATATAGGATCAAAGCGATCTTCGTTACATTCAGCGTAACTAAACCCATCAATGGTCACGTATATTAATAAAATGAATGACATGGATCAAGTATGGATGTGTAGCAAGAAAATTTCATGCAATGTGATCTTAAAATGCCTATTTTCTACTAGTCCAACCTTATTCTTTAGTGAGATCAAATCAAACAAATACAAAGTGAAAATTAACTGTAAACTTTATTTCTGAAGAAAACAACAATAGATTATCCATAGAATGTGTCTGCAATAAGAAAGCATCCAAAATACAAACTCCCACTAAAACGATATATCCTCAAGAGATACAACACCCATTTGAGCAGTGTGCTCATGAAAGACCTTGAGTGGTACTCCTTTTGTAAGCGGATCCGCAACCATAGAGTTTGTACCAATGTGCTCTATAGACACCTGACCACTTTATACTCTTTCTTTAACAACGAGGAACTTAATGTCTATATGCTTTGACTTTGTTGAGCTCCTATTGTTATTGGAATATAGCACTGCTGACTTATTGTCACAAAATATCTTAAGTGGTCTTTCAATTCCATCCACAATTCGCAGCCCAGTGACAAAATTCCATAGCCATATCCCATGATTAGATGCCTCATAACATGCTATAAACTCTGCTGCCATGGTGGAGGAAGCTATTAGTGTCTGCTTAGCACTTTTCCAAGAGATAGCTCCTCCAGCTAGCAGGTAGATATAGCCTGATGTGGATCTTCGACTGTCTTGGCATCCAGCAAAATCAGAATCTGAATACCCAATGATCTCCAACTGATCCGATCTTTTATATGTGAGCATGTAATCCTTCGTTCTCTGTAAATACTGCATGACTCGTTTGGTTGCTTTCCAATGATCCATCCCTGGATTACTTATGTATCTACCCAACATCCCTGTAATGTATGCGATATCCGGACGCGTACAAACCTGAGCATACATAAGACTCCCTACTGCTGATGCATAAGGAATCTTTTGCATTTCCTTAACCTCAAAATCATTCTTAGGGCACTGACTAAGACTAAACTTGTTTCCCTTAACAACAGGGATGTCATCTGGTTTACAATCCTGCATGTCAAATCTCTTAAGTACCTTCTCGATATAGCTCTTTTGTGATAATCCAAGTATGCCCCGAGAGCGATCCCGGTGTATCTGTATGCCTAATACAAAAGATGCGTCCCCAAGATCCTTCATCTCAAATTTCTTTGATAGAAATCTCTTGGTTTCGTGTAATAAGCCTATATCGTTGCTAGCAAGTAATATGTCATCGACATACAAAACCAGGAAAATATACTTATTCCCACTGAACTTATGGTATATACAATCATCGACAATATTCATCTCAAAACCGAACGAGATGATAATCTGATGAAATTTGTAATACCATTGACGAGATGCCTACTTAAGCCCATAGATGGATTTCTTTAATTTGCAAACCATCTTCTTTGAGTCTCCCGACTCAAAGTTCTCCGGTTGCACCATATAGATCGTCTCATCAATGTTGCCATTGAGAAACACAGTCTTAACATCCATCTGATGAAGCTAAAGATCTAAATGTGCCACCAATGCCATTATGGTCCAAAAAGAGTCTTTCGAAGAAACCGGAGAGAAAGTCTCTTTATAGTCAATGCCTTCCTTTTGAGTAAGCCTTTTGCAACAAGACGAGCCTTATATCTCTCCACATCGTCCCTTGAATCCCTCTTGGTCTTAAATATCCATTTGCAACCAATGGGTTTCGCACCTTCAGGCAACGGGACAAGATCCCAAACATCATTGTCTTTCATGGACTTTATCTCCTCATTCATGGCATTAATCCACTCTTGAGATTTAGAACTTTCCATGGCTTGACGGAAGTTGATTGGATCATCTTCCACCATTCCAATGTCAACCTCATGTTCTTGGAGAAATATGATATAATCATCAGGAATCGCACTTCTCCTTTCTCTAGTGGATCTTCTTAATGGCATAGGTTCTTGAGGTGAAAGAGTTTGTTCTTCTGGAACAATTTCTAGAATGGGAGGTTCTTCGACATTGTCTTGATTTGGATCTGCTTCTTGAACAATGTCAGGAATAGAAACCTGATCAATGTCAATAACAGCTGTGGGAATATCAACATATTCCTCTTCAAAGACAAAGTCCTTAACCCTATCTCCCCCAGCAAACTCAACATCCTCAAAGAACTGAGCAGTTCTTGTCTCGTAAATCGACTTAGTCGTGGGATCATAAAATTTGTAACCCCTTGACCTCTCAGAGTATCCAATAAAATAGCAGTTGACAGTTCTAGAGTCCAGTTTCTTTTCATTTGGTCTGTAAGGCCTTGCCTCAGCTGGACAACTCCAAATGTGCAAGTGATTCAAACTAGGCTTCTTGCCTGTCCAAAGTTCATAAGGGGTTTTAGCAGTTGCTTTAGTGGGAACTCTATTGAGTATGTAAGCTACAGTCTTTAATGCTTCTCCCCAGAGAGATTCTGGCAAGGTAGAGTGACTTATCATACTCCTTACCATGTCCTTAAGTGTTCTGTTTCGCCTCTCAGCAACACCATTCACGCTAGGTGATCCCGGCATGGTGTACTGTGGGACGATACCGCACTCCTCTAGGAACTTAGCAAACAGTCCTAGACGTTATTCACCTGAACCATCATATCTGCCATAGTATTCTCCACCACGGTCAGATCTGACGCTTTTAATCCTTTTGTTGAGTTGATTCTCAACTTCAACCTTATAATTCTTGAACATATCCAGTGATTGAGACTTCTCATGAATGAGATATAGGTAGCCATATCTTAAGTAATCGTCTATGAACGTAATAAAATATTGTTGACCATTCCAAGAAGCCGTAGGAAATGGCCCACAAATATCCATATAAATTAGTTCTAAGACATCTGAAGCCCTATTGGCACCTAATCTCTTTATGTTTGTCTGTTTCCCCTTTATGCAATTAACACAAATTTCAAAATATGTGAAATCAAGGGGATTAAGAATCCCGTCAGACACAAGTCTCTCAATTCTCCGCTTGGAGATATGACCTAATCTCTTGTGCCATAATGAAGGGGAATTCTGATTGGTTAATTTTTGCTTTACACCTCGTGTACTTATATGCAATGTTTCATTAAATGAGGCAACTGTATCAAGTAAATAAAGATTATCATAAACAGATAAAGAACCAGAACCAATAACTTTTGAATTTTGAAAAAGACTAAATTTACTATTTCCAAATGAACAAGAATAACCAAATTTTTCCAATACAAAAACAGAAATCAAATTCCGTCTAAACGACGGTACAACATAAGTCTCATTCAAATCCAAATAAAATCCAGTCCTTAATAATAACCTAAAAGTTCCTATTGCCTTAACTTCCACTGATTTGCCATCGCCCACATAGATGTATCTTTCACCATCACTTGGCTTTCGACAGCTCAGGCAACCCTGCATAGACACACTTATGTGAGTAGTAGCACCAGAATCTATCCACCAAGTGTGTCTTGGTACCGAAGTTAAATTAACCTCAGAACAAACTAGATTAAGAAGTGTACCTTTCTTTGCACGCCATGCGTGATAATTAGTACACTGCTTCTTCCTGTGTCCCTTACCTCCACAAAAGAAACAGGTGAATTCATCACCTTGTCCCTTCTGTTGTTTCTTTTGTGGCGTCGCACCTGCAGCTTCTTTGCCTTTCTTGATTTTTCTTTTCTTGTCCTTAGAGGTTGTAGCCAAATAAGCACTCTCTACCTTCTCTTGCTTCAATCTTTCCTCTTCTTGTACACAATATGAGATGAGCTTATTAAGGGACCATTTGTCCTTTTGACAGTTGTAGCTCACCTTAGATTTACTGAATTGTGCAGGAAGAGATATCAAAACTAAATGCACAAGTAAGTCCTCAGACAGCTCTAGCTTAAGTGCCTTTAGTTTTGAAGCAAGATGAGACATCTCCATGATGTACTCCCTTATGTTTTCTTTTCCTTTATACCTCATTGAAATAAGGTTTGCCAATAGCGTACTTGTTTCAGCCTTTCAGCCTTTTCGTTCTTGGCAAACCTCTTCTCAATTTCTTCAAGAAAACCCTTGGCTGTAGTAACCTTTTCGGACATAGTGCCCTTGAAGTTTTCTGGAATAGCACGCTTCATGATCATTAGACTCATGTGATTCGAACGTTCCCACCTTTCCATTTCCCTTTTATCATCAAGGGAACCAGTATCTGTAAGATCAGCAGGACGTTCAACCCTTAACGCAAGGTCTAAATCCATGACTCCGAGAACAATCATAATGTTCTCTTGCCATGCCTTGAAGTTTGTGACATTAAGCATGGGAATTGAATTGATGCTAGCAGAAATATTAGAAGCAGAACTTGCAACTGAACAGAGAACAAAACAACAAAACAAGAAGCTCACAAAAGTTCCATATCATACTTAAATAAATTCAAATAATGGTAGGGCCCATCACAAGATACCTAGCACAACATTAATATTTAGTCTTTGGACAAAAATATTAACTTGTAAGTGGTACTTTTGGTGTAGTAATCAAACATTGACAATAAGTACATGTCAAATAATAAATCTTCCTTTGGGCTGATTTATTATTCACATGTAAAACTAAATAATCATCACATGTTTATTACCACAGGCGTGCATGCAATTTTGTCAAATATTAACCTTCCTTTGGGCCGATTAATATTCACATAAATTACATAAACACAACCAATTGTATTTTAAAATAAATTAATTTTCATAAGAGAGGTCACTTTGGTGACATGTTGCTTCAATTAATTTATTATAAAATACATATAAAATACTAATATTTAAATTTAAAATTGCACCAAAAATTGACCAAATTTAAAAATAAAAATAAAAAATAAACAAATTTTGATCAAAGTCAAAGTCAACGGGTCGGGTACTGTACGGACAGGTTACCCTATGCATTAACATATTATTTGACCCAATATTAAAACCTAACCCAAATTAAAAAATGACCCAAGCCCATTATTATATATATATATATTTTGTTACTTGGGTCACTCAAGGGTTAACCAGTGGTGACTTTGCTTGTCATGGGCCCAACCTATGCATGTGGCCCATTATCCAGTCACGGGTCCAATTGGACCCATGTATGTTAGTCCTTTATGTTCGGCCTAAAGCCCAGAACATCCCTTTTTTTTTAATTATTATTGTTAATTTTGTTTTAGTTCCGGGCCAAAAGCCCAAAACCTCTAAAAAGTACATAGAGTCACAACCCGTGGGAAGATAACTTCCCTGGGAAATTATGAAGGCGCAGCCTTTTTTTTTTTTTTTTTTTTCTTCTTCTCTTGCTGCCGTATATCACAATCAAACGAAAAAATTTTTTCTTCTTCTCTTGCTGCCGTATATCACAATCAAACGAAAAAAAAAAAAAAAAGGTTTCCAGATTCTTAATACCATTCAATCCTTAATATACACGTACAGTGTATAGCGATTTTTCTTTACTTCTCGGCAGTAACTTATCACTTCTTTATACTAAAACAATTATTTCATTCACAAAACATATACATATATATATATATACATTCATTCGGAATGAAAGAAAACGTATATGTATAAAGAACCGAATTTTCCTTTTGTTTTTTTTCGGCACATGTTGCCGTACAGCATATATATAACCAGATTCAACAAAAGATTTGAGAAAAAATATATTTCAGATTTAACATGAGGAGGCTCCGATGCCACTTGTAAGAACAAATCTTACTGATGAAAACCATCATCAGATCTTAAAACTCATGTTAATTCATCAAGAATTATAGAGGAAGCGTACCTGAATCCATTAAAATGGTTGAATCTTCGGTTCTTGATCTTCTGAGT
This sequence comes from Artocarpus hirsutus, assembly GCA_946598075.1. Taxonomy (NCBI): domain Eukaryota; kingdom Viridiplantae; phylum Streptophyta; class Magnoliopsida; order Rosales; family Moraceae; genus Artocarpus; species Artocarpus hirsutus. The sequence goes on from CAMOHE010047650.1 coordinate 20,108, forward strand.
CAAGAAAGTATGATTCTGTGAGAGGAAGTTCTCTCTTTGATTCTGTGAGAGGAAGTTCTCTCTTCTTTTTACGTGATGGGATGCGTAAAAAATGTATCGTTACTTCTGACTCAGGGACCATAACCATTTATAATTATTTTAACTTTTCCTTATTTATATTTTGGCCCATTATAAAAATAGAAATTATACTTTAGGTTTCTACACATAATTTTGTACCCACACTTTATGAGATGCTTTAAAACCCAAAACTTTATACTTTATTGGATCACTTTAATTAGATCAATCTTATCTGATAGCATTAATATAAATTTATTTAATATATTAGCCCACATATTATTGGAATTTATTCCAACAAGAAGGAGACGTTACCAAAAGAAAAATTGAACTACATATGCCCACTTACATTCTGGTCATGGAAAATAGAATAGCAAAGAAGACTAGTTGATTAAAGCTCTTCTAGACGCAATTCTCAATAGTAGTTCTGTCGAAGATTTTTATGTCAGAATTACAGTTTCAATTTTAAGAGGTACGTAATATCTTTAATTAATTTATATACATAACATGCTTAACTTTTTATTTAGAAAAAGGCTTTGATTTAAAATTTTTAAAATTCCGCTATGTTTACATTCTTTCAAGACTTACATGTTATTGTATTTTGGTTTTAACTTATAGCTTTAACTCTGTTTTCAAACATACTCTAATCATTGAAATGTTTTAATGTCGGTTCAAAGTGTTGTTAAATCTTGTTTTTCCACTAACGTGTAAAACCAAGCAATCAACGAAGTCAATTTTATTTACTAATTTGATTAACTTAAACGGGTTGTAGTTGTAATGTTTTTTCGATCTTGCTGTAACGAGCTTCGACAGATGGGGGAACGTGCTATTCTAGATGCAATTTCCTGTCCTTTAAGTCTATTCTTTTGTCATAGGTTGTAATTTTAAAAAAATGGTAATTTAGATAGTGGGGTATGAAAAATATTAAAGTACGGTTTCAATTTTAAGAGATGCATAAGATCTTAATTAATTTATATTTAAAGCATGTCTAACTTGTTATTTGAAAAAAAGGCTTGGATTTAAAATTTTTAAAATTCCACTTCATTCAAGTTCTTTCAACACTTAGATGCTATTGTATTTTGGTTTTAACTTGTAGCTTTAATTATGTTTTCAAACATGCTCTAATGGTTAAAATGTTTTGTTGTAGGTCCTAAGTGTTGTAAAATCTTGTTTTTCCACTAACGTGTAAAACCAAGCAATCAACAAAGTCAATTTTATTTACGAATTTGATTGACTTAAACGGGTTGTAGTTGTAATGTTTTTTCGTTCTTGCTGCAATGAGCTTTGATAGATGGGGGAACGTGCTATTCTAGATGCAATTTCCTGTCCTTTAAATCTATTCTTATTCATAGGTTGTAATTTTAAAAAATAGAAATTTAGATAGTGGGGGATGAAAAATATTAAAGTGTAGGACTTAAAAAAAAATTGTCAGATTTAAATTGCCACATATTTTTTTTTAATTTGATATGATTATGGGACTGGTAGAGTATTTTATTACACCACTACCGAATCCTTTAAGAGGAAAAACAAAAACAAAAGTAAAGGAAAGAGAAAAACATAAGCAAAGACTTTAACAAAGAAAATGCACTTAAATACAAGGGCCTGGAAAGAAGCCTGTTTTGGTTACAAGTTTGGCGTACGTTGTTCTATATGTTGTTTTTACCCAGCTCACACTTCTACTAATATATATATATATATATATATATATATATATATATAAATATATATATGAGTTAGTTAGCGTAATATATATACATATAGACACTAATTTTAAAAATATCAACTCTAATACCAATTATTTTTTTATGAATAATCGTAATTTAGTACATCAATTTATGTGTCATTATTGTGTTTGTTTCATTATTGTGTTTTTATTGACAGGGGTTTAAAATATTACCATCTCAATAAATTTCATTTCAATATATTAATAAATCGTTACACGGGATTAGAGTTGGATATATATATATATATATATATATAGTTGGTCTATGGTCTATTATTAATGTGGTACACTAACAAATTTCCTGGAAGTTTCACTCAGCGTCAATGACACATCATCTTATCAAGAAAGGCGCACAAACATAGTGATCTTGTTATAATGTCCCTCGCACTCGGAATAATTTCCAGCGAGTACAGCTTATATTCTAACGAGCATTTGCAAAGAAATTGCAATATGAAATTATAACCATCACCATGTGAAGTTGTTGCGACTTGTGAGACATCTACACAGGTAATCACAGGGAGACCCACATGTGAACTGAAGTGTTTTGGAGGTTTTTCTTTTCTTCTATGGCGTGACTTCATGACTTCTTTTTCATACATAGCACAGCATGTATAATATGTTTTACACAAAGAGACGACTTGAACCATGCTTTTTCCCCCACCGAATTTCTATACATAATATGTATACATGCATAATGCATGCGTGTATGTGTTGTCTTTAATTTGTAGCCGCTATTCCTTCTCATTTCTTGATCTGTTTCTTCTTCTTCAAGGCATATATATCTGGATCGCATCCAACATATGCTTATCCAAGTAGGTTTATTATCATCCACATCCTTATCCAATAGAAGTTGGGCTTATATATATACACATATATGACTGGCTTTGTGTGTGATATTTATTTGCTGATCCATCCGGCGGTGCACGACAGGAATAAGATTCGAGGCTTTCAAAGTCAATTTGGATAACTATTCCTTTTGTTCCACCATGATCTCTCTTTCCTGGAGGCTTCCTATGCCTTTTTCCTCCACATAATAAGGTATGCTCTTTTCATTTCTTTTGAAAAGCAAATTTCTAGAAATTTATCTCATTCTAGTCCTATTCATAGAATTTTAAAAAAAGCTTGGCCATATGAATGTTTTTATCTCATTTGTTAACATCTTTTATATAGTTTTATCAAATCCCATATCGAATTTGCCTCTTTGAAACCCTATTTTTTTCAATATTCTCTCTCTTCTTTTCCTTCTACCTCCTTTGGTCGCCGATGTTCTGACGAGATGCTTACCTCAGGCCAGGGAGTGTGAGATCTGATTACTAGAGTTTTGACTATGGCTAGTTATATTGCGTGATTATTTAGGTAACCTTGGCTAGACAATGATCGACTTGGTAACGTCGATAACCTATGCTACCACATGAAATTAGAGCTTCTTTGGGACGAGGAAGAGTGGTGAAGAGATTACTAAAATTAAGAACTTGATACTCATTCTTTTAAAAGAGGGAAAAGAGAAGACTAATTTATAGACTTGAAATTCAAATTTCATAATCTTTCTAAATATAAAAAGATTAGAGCAGAAAATTTATACCAACGCAACAAGAGAAAAGTCATCTTTTTCCCCTTTATTTTTCCTCACCTTGCTTTTTTGTCTTCATTTCTTTCCTTTTTTTTATTTTTTTTTTCCTCTTACCAAACATAGCTTTAGTGAAAGTTCCCACTTGTATTTAAGTATAAGTAATTTTGCTATCACATGAAAAAAAATAAAATAAAATTAAGGGGACATAGATGCGTAAATCGAAACATAAGTAAAGAGAAGATGAAGGCGCCTAGTGAACGATCAATCAGCTAGCCCATGAAATTTGTTCTCTTGGCTGTTTTTTGTGTCATTTTCTACAATTTAGAATAATTTATATTTTGTTGTGCGTTAACGCCCTTCCTTTCCAACAATATTAGGTTTGGCCTTTGTTTGTGTAGATAGACATACGTATTAATGGCTACTCTAATATTCACTCATAGATGTGTATCGTCCTTTTTATTATATGATATGGATTCGATGGTTGTAATAAATTAGATAATTAGCCTAGGTAAAATATCACGTCATTATTTGTAATTAAAAAACGCGGTTATTTCTATAATTTGATCAATAATAGTAAAGAACAGTAACCATAAAAAGCTCGTTCACATGGTTATAGAAGCAAGGGATTCCGCGTATAGAAAGCTTACGTGTACTGAGTAGTTACACTTACCCAACTCGCTTTTACAATTTCGTGTTCTCTTTTTTCCCTCATAAGTTAATATATAATGAAAAATAAACAAATATAAAATCTTCTAATATTAAAGAAAATAACATAAATCTTTGCGTCCCCTAGATTTCTTACAGAAATAAGAAAAGTAATTAAACGTGTGGATAGATCATTTTTTATTGGGAAAAAAAAAAAAAAAAGAATGAGTTCTCCAAAACCAGGGGCAAGCGAATAGGGTCATGTCGACAAAAATACCCCATAACTGCCGCGTAATGGGTCTCACTTCCGGCCCAGACACCCAAAAGTGAGAAACCGTGTCCAAGCCTTTCAGCCTAATCTTTTAAAAAAGCTTATTTTTCTAAAATTGATTGATTGATTGTTTTTTTTTTTTTTTTTTTAAAGAGAAAAATTAATTTATTTCCTTTTCCTTTTTCTGCTCTGTCCTTTTTCTTTAACTTTTCTTTTGCTCTCTTTTTTGGACTTTCCCATAATCAAGAGAACTTCCCTCTAATGATAACGGAGAGAAGCAGTCTTGGCGTTTGAATATATTAAAGTGCATAGCATACAATTTCTGATTTTAAGCTTTTCTATTTTTATACACATACAAATAGAAGAAAGGATTTTATTCTTCAAATAACAAACTAATTAAACGAGGAATTTGAAATAAAATTAATAAATTGTGAGAACATTTCTATAATTTGTAGATCGATAGAAGAAAAGGACAGAAAGAGGCTTTTAGTAATTTCGCTACGTTTAAAAAACGTGAAATGCCTAGAAAAGGAAGCATGATCACGGGAAATGGGTTGCAATGATCTGTACTTCAGCAGACATAGCATGTGTGTGTGTGTGTGTGTATAAAAGAAACAAACTTTTAAACCTGGCTTTCAAAATAATTTCGTGGTTTCAAATTTATTAAATCAGGGGAGAGTAATTTTTAAAATTAATAACCAATAACAAATCATGAAAGAAATTATTCAATTTAATTTGTTTATACAAAGAAAGAAAGTCATGAAATTTGAGGGCGGAAGGCCCTTTTCTTTTTCCTTCTTCTTTTCTAACAGCCAACTATGTGTTCTATTTTCTCCTTATACACGCATGCTTTTACACGTATTCATATTTACCAAACAATTAAAGCATATATGTGTGACGTTGAAGGGGTTAGCTCAACTACTCTCACTTACTTATATTCTGATTTGAACACCATGAGCTGCAAGTCTGCCAACAACTTGGCCACCTAATAACCGATACATACTATTTCTGTTTTTTTTTTATTTTCTGTTCACCAACAGATCCAATACATAATTTAGAATAGTCACATGTTATTCCAGTTAAAAGCGTCAAGGATATCGAGGAGTGTGAAAAATTTCCAGGAGCCCCATTACTAGCCATCCATATTAACCTTGATCCACGCCTCCAAAGGAGTGGCCCATTCAACCACATAATCTAACTAGTGCTTAAACAGCCGATTAATGGACTCCTTTACACCAAAACAAAATCTAGAAAATTATGGCAAACTGGTTCCCAATTGTTTCAAACAATCTTCAGTGGCCAAAAATGCAACTTCATAACTTGTCAGTGGAGGAATGTTAATGTAAGAGAGATTGTAATATGTCTCTCAAACCATAAGAATTAAAAGACACACATTTTAATAAGAAAATATACTTTTTTAGTGTCTTTAGAAATAGCAAATAGTGTCGTGGTGTCGAAACTCAAGGCCATCGCATTGGAATTGTGCCAAAAAAAAAAAAAGTTTCGGGCAAAAAGCCCAGTGCTAAGCGCCTCTATGCCCACTTTTTGTCACCTAGTGTCACAGTGCCTGCCCGAAAAACATTGTTAGGTGAAGTTGCATCATTTGAGTTGTTCCGAACCGATGTATTTGTTGGTTGGTTGTATACTTTTCAAATAAACCTGAATATCTATTCCCTTCATGTGTGAAAGGTTACATAAGTTTAAATGGTTGCATCGGTTCATAAAATGACATTCTTTTATTTTTATTAAACCCTCAAAATTTATAGATTTCATATATTGTTACACACACACTAGTACAAACGGATGTTAGATGACGGTTTAAATCTGTTGTCTAAAGATAAGACGATGGTCGGTTGAATCGTCATCTAATCCAACAACGTAATATGTGGTGTACATTAGACTATAGTGTTAAAGCATCATCTAATGTCTACCTAGATGTCCACTAGCGTGAGGTTGTAGACTTTAGATGACAGTTTTTGCAGAAAAAAAAATCATCATCTAAAGTAAAATTTAGCCTAGGAAACCTTTGTTTAATATCTACAGGTGTAAAAAAAAAACTATTTCGGTCAAATTTCCCACAATGGCCTTATATCTTGTGATTTATCCATTCTTGAGCCCCACAATTCACTGATTTTGGTTGATAACATTATTTAATTCTTAAAGCATTAAATCTAACATATCTCATCTTTGACGAGAAAATTTCATGCAATGCAAATGGCAACACTTGTTGCATAAGAGTGTGACAATTATGTGTCTTCATTCCAATAAGCTTCAAGTCCTTCAATGACACCAACTTTTTGAAGTTGAAAGATTACCCTTTCGGAACTTTGACCGAATCAAGCCATTCACCAACTTTTTTTTCTCTTGTCTCAATAAGGTGTACTTTATTGAAAGCACGTAAGTCTGAACGCCCTTTTTTTCAAGAGTCAAATTACCTCTTATATTCATTTTGACAAGATCCAACTATACATTGCGACCATCTTTAGTTTTGCCGAGAATGTTAAACAACGTACCCATTATCAATTTATAAATGTTCTTCTCAATGTGCATGACATTTAGATAATGGTGAACCAAAAGAGCACTCTAATATGGAAGTTAGAAGAAAATTAATTTCTTCTCCTAGGTCCTTCTCCCACTGATTCATTATTCTTATATTTCCTCTTTCTGAAAACCACTTTGATATTCTTCACCATCTCAAACACTTGTTGACCTGTCAAAGGTCTTGGAGCTCGTCTTTCTTCAGCCTTGCTATCAAATAGTTTCTTTTGTCTATGGTATGGATGATTTATAGGCAAAATCTATCAAAGGTCATCGTAAACCATTTTCTTACTATGCTTCAACTGAAGTGAAAATATCTCTATCATACAAACAAGACAACCTATTGAATTCTTAACAGAGTACCTGAATAGGTTTCCATATGCATTAAATTCATTAATAATCCACATCAACATTGCTCGAAGTGTGAAGTCTTGTCGTGAAAAGTATCTTGGACTTGTATGCCACTTTCTAACGATCTTCTCAACCCATCGATCAATGGAAATAAAATTTTTTAGGGAATGATACTGAAGGCTCGGTTGGGATACCTTGTACTTTTACTTTTAAACAGTAGAAGAAAAGAAACATGCATAAGCTAGATTTTTTTTTTAATTAGTGGTTGGATAGTGTATGAATAAATGCTTTTTGATTTTAAAAAAGTTTTTTAACATGTTTGGTGAATAAATCAAAAGCTTTTATTAGTATAAAAAGTAGTATAATTTAAAGATATAAATGAAATTCTTATTTTGTTATTCTTAAATATAAGGTCAAAAATGTAAATAAAAAGCTTTTTATAAGCATCAAATGAGTAGTTTCTCCTAAACGTGTTTATAAATTGCTATTGGCCTATTCTATCTAAAAGATATTTATGAGCCTGTTTGGATGCTTATTAAGCCATAAACACTTATTAGAAAAATCAGGCCAAGGATGCTTATGAAATAATTACTTATGAAAAGCTTTTTTATTTATACTTTTAACCTTATATTTGAGAATAAAAAATTAAAAATTTCATTCATATCCTTAAATTATACTACTTTTTATATCAACAAGAGCTTTTGTTTTATTTAATCAAAAAGTTTTAAAAGCTCTTATGAAATCAAAAAGCACTTTTTAATATACTATCTAAACCCTAATTAAAAAACCATAGCTTATGTTTTTTTTTCTTTTACAGCTTGAAAGCAAAAGCACAACTTATCCTAAACAGGCCCTAAATAGGCTTTGAGAGTGTTTATGAAATTTTTATCTCAAAAAATGTGCAAAAATATTTTCAAAAACACTGAAAAAAGTATATAGTAAATTTTGACATTTAATTACTATTTGTTGATGTGTTGACCTTGTTTGTTTACTTGCTACGTTTCAATGGAATCTTTATATTATGTTAAAAATAATTTCTTTTGTATAACTTTTAAAGCTTAGTGGAAACAAAAGGTAAATATAGCGCATTTGAAAGCGTTAAAAGTACAAATCAAAAGAGCATAACAAATTTTCATTCAATTACCTACTTTTTGGTGTGGAGGTGGTTTTAAAAGATCAAATTTAATTAAGATAATTTGGCTGGCTTTTTTGTTTTTATTTACAATAGAGGTTGTTCCTAAATTAAAAGAACAAAAAGTTAAAAAAATACACACACACTCCAACACTAGAGGACTTAATTTGGTGGCTTTTTTGGTTTTTATTTGCAACAGAGGTCGCTCCTAAATAAAAAGAACAAAAAGTTAAAAAAAAAACACACACACACACACACACACACACACACACAAACACACACACTAGGATCCGTTACCTGATCCTAAAAACACACACACAATAGAGGTCGATCCTAAATAAAAAGAATAAAAAGTTTAAAAAGTTTAAAACACACACACTAAAGGATCTGTTACATGATCCCTTAAAATACTCTTGTAACTAAGGATCAACAAGTGCGAGATAGCTTGAGCTTTTACTTTTAAACAGTAGAAGAAGAAAAACATAAGCTTGGACTTTTTAGTTAGTGTTTGTACAGTGCATAGAGAAGTTTTTTTTTTTTTTTAATTTCGAAAAAGCCTTTAAACCTCTTTAATTAATTAAATAAGTCAAAAACTCTTATTGGTATAAAAATAATATAATTTAAGGACGTAGATGAAATTTTTTATTTGTTATTCTCAAATAAAAGGTTAAAATGTAAATAAAAATTATTTCATAAGCTAAATGGTTGATTTCTCTTAGAAGGACTTATAAAAGTCAAAAATACTTTTAACTAGTCCAAACATATTAAAATGCAGCTTTTAAAGCAATTAAATAAGCGTTTTTTTAAACCATTCCAAAGCATCTAGCAATTCCTTTTTAACTTTCAAAACCGACGTGAACTTGTCCTAATCACATTCTACCGAAAAATTAAAAGTATAATTAATTTATTAAAATATACCTTGCTTCATAGCTTTAAAAAGCACATACAACCAAATAGGGGAAAAAATTAAAGTAAATGGAAAAAGAAGATTACAGGTGATGAGAAGTGGTAGATTGTAAGCAAGCTATGCTGGCTTAGCATTTTAAGTAGCAAGCAGTACTCCTAAGTAAGGATCAACGAAAGCTACTTGTGGAAGTTAGCTACATAAAAAGAAAACCAAAGGGATCAACGAGCTGATTAAATTACCAGATTTGGCAAAAGTATTAAGCATCCAAGTAATTTCCAAATGCTTTCCTTTTTATGAGTGACGATCTGTTTGGGTGCCAAATTTCCTTACAAGCTGTTTAAATCTATGCATAAGGTCAGCTGTACTCTTCTGCTTCCAGTTGTTTTATTGTTTAACTTTTGAGCCTCGTGTGTATAGTTTCTAGGATGTTTAGAAGTCATGGTTCAACCACAGCCTATAGCTCAAGCCAATGTTGTTAAGAATATTTTTTTTTAACAAAATTTAAATCGCTACAATGTTTTTAATTTAAATCATTTGGTTCGAACCAAACACGTTATTAGAACAGGAACAATCATCAAAAGGCTTTTTATATGTTTAACATCAATTTTATTCTTACATGAATATATATTGATAACTGCTTTTACAATATTGTTCCACGTGCAATAAAGTTTTGAAACAATATGTGCTCGTAGTTACCTGTACATGTGAATGTACATAATTTATTACACCTGATTAATGAGAATCCTTCGTTATTTTATTTTTTTTAAGAGCAGTAATATATATTAGAGCTATTCTTCAACTTTATCAGCTATTAGCTATGTTGAGGTGTGTATACTAATTATCTGTGTTCTCCACTAATTATCTTGTCATACTGAGCTATTGTAATAATTTAATGACATAACTAAACTAATTAAGGGCTATATATAGTGATGGAGTCAAGATTTACTGGTAGGGGCCAAAATTTTATTTATTAAGATTATACTAATATTTATGAACTTAATAAAATTGAATATTTTACCACACCAACTATTAATTTGTAGAGAACTATTAGTTAGAAAGAGGCCAAGTCTAATTTATACACATATCTATTATATTAAAACCAAAACCACTATATTAAAAAAAAAAAAAAAGAAAAAAAAAAGCTAGCCGGCCATGAAGTTAAAGATTAACATTTTATGAACGCATTCATATAATGGTTTGAAATGCTAATTAGCTTAATCAGCTAGGTTAAAGGTCTACGTAGTCTAACACAGCGAGGAAGGGCTTAAAGTTAAAAGGCGATCGAACAATCTTATTCTTTGCTTTTGGTTTGCTTTTTGTAAAGGTTAAGTATCGAATTCTAATTCTTATTCCTGTGATCGTCATCTTCTTTCTCTCTCTACTTCTCAACGACAAAAAAAAAAAAAAATTTCAACTTTGGAAATATATTAACATTGCTTCATTCAGCAAAAATATATTACATGCATCTGTATATGATTAATGATTCATGCCGAGCGAATTAATTCTCATCTGATAAAAGATAAATTATAATAGAAAATCTTGGTGATATTATTACTTATTGCAGCTGATCGAGACCATACTTGCTAGTACTGCGATTCTTCTTCTCTGATATCGATAGATGATTTCTCTCTCTCAAACAAGATATAATCTTTCAGCTGATGATCGCTAGTTTTCTGCTGCCATAATATGCTTGGTACGTAGCTCTCGCTCTGCAATATAATTTGCCGTGTGTGTAAATATACATATATTACTTTTTTTTCCCCATATAATCAATGGGTTGTTATATACTAATCTGGGTCCACAAGGGATCGTTAATTTTGGGACACTGTCTAGTGTCAACGCCATAGGAGACGGTTAAGTTAGTTAGATCATTGTCTGATTTTGGACCTTTGTTCACCTCGCCTCCCTGATCTTTTTTTCTTTCCTTTCTTTTTTCAAGTAATTATTGGTTATTCATTTTCAGTGAAAAGAGGGACGAATTTATTAAAAAGAAGAAAACCCAGAAAACAATTAAGGAAAAACCATCGTTTATCTTCCACATTTTTATTGTTTCTATAGCCTCGTTTGTTTTTGTTCCTAGAATTTTTGAAAATGTTTTTGCACGTTTTGTGAGACAAAAATTTTAAAAACACTTTCAATACAATTCTAAAAAAATTCTCATTTTTCAAAATAAAAACATTTTCATCTATTTTGAAAACAATACCAAATGGCCCATATAAGTTTGGTCATTTTTTATTTTTCTTTATTTTTGTACAAGGAATGGAAGGAAAACACAAAAATCAACAATCTTATTTTGGTCATTGTGATCATTTCTTTTTTCATAAGCCTTTGTCAGTTACAGTTCACAATATTTCTTGCCACGCTATAAGGCATTTTCAAAAGTAAATTCTTTTTTTTTTTTTTACTTAATTCACGTTAAGACAATTTGCAAACAGTTATTAATTAACTCATAACCAACCGTTCTTTGGTGTGTTTGGAATTATAGTATTGTGGTTGTCCCTTGATTCCATCCGTTGCGAGTTTTCTTTTTCAGTCTTTTTCCATTAAATTCAAACGCGCTTTCCACGCAAACGTGTTTTCCTCTTAAAAGGACCTCCAATTACGCGGGATAATAGGCAAGTTTTACGGGAAAAATATGAATTAAAAATGAAGGGTTTGAAGTTTGAAATAGTACTTTAGCAAGAATTTAATCAATTATCATATGAACACGTATCAAAAAGTCAAAATTCCTTTTTCAAAGAGGCTAGAGTTAAATATTAGATGTAAACATAATTCTGTGATACAGTATAATTAGATGTAAACATTAGTGTAAAGGGAAAATTGTTAAATACTTTGTGTAAAGTTTAGAATTATATAAAATGAAACCTTTTAACACATTTAACAATTTTTTTTTAAGGAAAAAAAAACTAGGTTCTAGACATGGATACAAGTCCAATCTAACGGTGGAGCTACAAAAGATTTCATCAAAGCATAATAAATAAAGTCTTAAAATTAACGCAATAACACAGTAGTAAAAAAAAAGTTTGGAAATATCAAACGTATATACATAAAGAATCTCCCTTCCTTGTCTATAACATTAACATGAATATATATATCGAGACAATGCCAGGCCCGCTCATTCTTAGCACATCCCTTTGGCAGTAGCCCGCGTACAATGGTGTTTGATATGATAATTAGAATCATGGTTAGAATCATTTTTACTGTAGTATATGAGAGCTTTATATTATAATAATTCTTTTTATTTTTATTATACAATGTAGGAGTTTTACAATGTTTATAATTGAGAAGTTGGTTTGGACTGCCTTGCCAAACAACTTATTAATAGTCATGAAAGTTGGAATTAATATTAATATTAATATCATATATTATTGTTCTCAGAGAATTGGATTCATAAATAACGAAACATAGCGAATCAAAATTAAAAAAATAAAGTTGCCTTAAGCTTTGATCATAAGCAAGTTGATAAGTTCAAAATTCTAATATCTAGAAGGCGAGTCATTTTGGATAAAATATTAGGCACGGTTAAACTTTTGCTCTTTCTTTTTTTTTTCATTTTTCTGTGAATCAGACTTTTATTTCCTATAGAACTAATTAGATGATTATGCTTTTCTTTTGTAAATAGCACGGATATAATGATAGAAGTGTGAAGTAATATATACATTACTGTACCAAACTATATGATACGTGAATTGATCTTTTTCGATTCATATTTATGTAAAAAATAATGTAAGCAATTGAAAATTAATGGCTCATTTGTTATGTCGTATTCACCAATTGGATTCAAGTTGTCGTCTATATTTTTGCACAATCAGAATATATATCTTTGACTGCTTTTTGTGGATATATTAGACGCGTACATATAATGTTTCAGGAATCAAATATATGCTCTATAATAGAGGGTGTAGCTTTGTTGTCTTGTGGGTTGGATATGCTCTATAATGGCTTTAGCATTTTTAGTTATATTTTGGACATCAAAAGGAAGGAATTGGACCGAGTAGATACAAAGTGGAGTTTACCTTTTTTTTTTTTTTTTTTTTTTGATCCCTGCAAAATTGCCTACCACCTCCGTTCGTCCTTTCATTTCTCAAAAAAAAAAAAAAAAAAAAAAAAAAAGAAGCAAAACTGGATATTAATCATCATACCATCAATCTCATAACTCTCTCTGTCCACAGGCGGTGAGGGAGAAAAATTTACTTGACTAAGAATTGGACGAGGAACATTTAATTTGAGTAGTGTGATTTGGGCAGGCTGGTCACTTAGGACAAGGTATGTTTTCCCTTCTTTAATTTCTTGCCGTGATGAGAGTTGCTTAGGTTGGCCGAGGAACATTTTATTTGAGTATTGCTTTCTTTTTCTCCCTCTTAATAAAATTCTATTGTTGTGTTAACTCGTAATTCAAATCTTTTTTTATAACATATAGTACAGACTCTCTGTTAATAGTACAAATTCTCTCACATGAGGTCCACCTGACATATCTCAAGCGTAATGTTGAAGCCATGGCAATAGCCACCTTAGAATTTAGAGTTGCCATTATTTGTGGATAGAATAGGCCATATGCATTAACTTATTATTTATTACATCAATTCTCCCCTTTTTCTAGTGAGTAGTGATAAGATTTTCAAACACACATTTCCAATTGACAAGTGGTTTCTTAGTAGGTGACAGAACTAAAACGTTTTCATACTAGAAATTGGTTTTCCATTGCTCTTGGAAACATTGATTGCCTCATTTTCCCATAAATAAATCAATGTTTGTTTGCCTAATTGCTAGAAATAAGTGAGGACTGGATCCTTTTCCCTCTACTGAACATCTCTCGTGCATTTTATTGACAAAAAATAACTTTTAAGCGTGAGATTTTAATGTCATAGCATTTCACGGTACAATAATTATGGTGTTGTTGTTGCTGTTTTCTTCTACCTTTTTTTTAAAATTTATTTATTTATGTAAATGTTGTGAATGTTATACTTCCCATTTAAAAATGATCTTCTTTTAATGGTTGGGCATACCCGAATTCTCCAGCCGCACCCCACCCCGCCCTTTTCATTAAATTTAAATAGAACATGTTTTCCAATTTTTTTCTTTAAAATAATTCTTAATATTAACGAAGGTTTAATTGTTGACACGACGCCCAGTAAAAAAAAAAAAAAAAAGTAGACACGATACTGGTAACTTTTTGGTGAGAGAATTAGGGCCTGTTTGGGAGGGTTTTTTAAAAGCTGCTTTTAGTTTTTTAAGTTTAAAAGTTGTTTTTAGAAATGTTTGAATAATATGTCAAAAGTGCTTTAATTCTTCAGAAGTGTTTCCTGCCAAAATCACAAAATATGACTTCTCAAAAAACACTTCTGAAATATACTTTAAACTTGTATCAGAATGTTAACAATACATTCTAAACTTATATATAAAATTTTTGTAACTTTTAAAAGAAATTGAAACCATTTTGACATATTAAAAACCCTTTTAAAAATATGATGCTAAACACTTACTAAAAAACTACAGTTTTAGTTCTCTTCTTCTCTTGACTAAAAGCACAAATAGAATATATGCTAAACAGACCCTTAGAATAAAAAACAGAGTTTTTTGCATATTGTCTCCTTAAATTTAGTCATAATTTTACAATTTTCCTCTTAAACTTTTAATTTTAGCAAGTTGTACTATAAACTTATAAGAGGGTGCGTTTTGTAACCTCATTTCAATTACATAGGGCCAATTTGGTACAGCTTCTACTTGCGCTTTTAGTCAGTATAAAAAAAAAAACCAAAAGTTGTGACTTTTCAGTAAGTGTTTAAAACTATATTTTTAAAAGTGTTTTTAATGAATCAAAATGGTTTCAATATTTTTTTGGAAGTTATAAAAATGTTATATTTAAGCTTATAATATATTATTAAAAATGATACAAGTTTTAAAATTTATTTTGAAAGTATTTTTTTGAGAAGCCACTTTTTTCAACCAAAATAATTCAAATCTCTCGCGTTCTTTCTCTTTCTCTCTCTCTTCAGTAGCTTTTCTAGAAGCTTATAATGTAATAAGAAGCACTTTTGGAGAGCGAAAACACTTTTGGTAGATCATCTAGACACTTTCAAAAGCAGCTTTTGGACTCAGAAAGCCAAAAGCAGCTTCTAAGAAGCCCTTCCAAACACAGCCATAGTTAGAAATGCTACAAGGTAAAGCTTTCACATACTACAATAAATTAGTTTTGACTATATTACCAAACACACCCTAAACCTATAGCAAATCACCCCATTGATAGTGCTGTTTTTTGACATGTAATTTACACATGAATAGTTGATTAATGACATAAATGATAATTTTTCTTTATTTTAACCAATATATTGTCTAATATTTTTGATTAAGTTTTTATCAAAATAGAAAATTTTGCAATAAATTTATTTTAAATATAAATTTAAGTTGACATTCATAAAAACATATCTCATATATTTAATTAGCAACTCATGTAAAAATCACACGTCAAATTTAATAAAAAAATTACATCGCTATGAAAGGAGAGTGGTTTGCTACAAATTCATAAATTCAAAATACAACTTATCAAAATTAATAAAATGTTTAAAATGTTAATTTAAATTCAAATAATATAAAACTCTTAACTATTATACATCAAATCAATTATTTAAATCAGCCTTACCAACGCTCTATAAAAGTTGAATAGATAAATTATAAATGTGCAGTAATTTAATTTAAGAGAGTTACAACACAAAACACGAATAAAAATGTTGTTTGGCACCCATTGGCCTAAGGTCTTATCAGACCTAAGCTGGTGGGCCACGTGTAGAACAAACGTTGAAGTTACTTTGTTCCAAATTGTTGACATTTAAGAGGCACCGTTCATGCGTTTGCTTCAACCCTCGGCAACACCTGTTACTTTTTACATGACACGCCATTCTTTTTTGTTGGCCCACTCCTTTGCTAACACGTTGTCCAGACTAACTCGTAATATATTTAACACCGCTATCATAATTCAAAAAGCAATGCTTTTTCTGCTTTTCATATATATTTAGATATACATATATATTATATGAAATAATCCAAGCGTCATTGCCACCTTACCACATTATAACAATATAAAATGAGTCAATAACAAGAAAAAAAAAAAAATCAAAATCTTATATAGGCTCAACTAACACACACATGATTTGTTCTCTCCAAAGCCAAGTCCATAATTTTTCTACTAATCAACAAAAAGTCCTCGTGAAAGCTAATTTGCACCATTTTCTGTTAAGTATGTGGTCTATTGCCGACTGTTTCTTAATAAGCGAGTCAAAATCTCCAAATGGAAAAACGTACAAAATAATTTATCGGTTTATTTATTTGGGGGGTGGAAACGGTAGTTGCGTGTTCCAATTACATTCTCAAAAATAAATAAATAAAATTGTACCATTATATGTGGTGCTAGCGCAATAATAATAGCGTAAAAAACCCCCAAAAAAAGGCTTAAAAACAGTGTGGATTTCGCCATTCCAGAAAGTCACGCTTTCTTGCATGTGGTGCAGATGTCCATCCCACCAAAATAATTCAAACGCTCTTTCTCTCCCCCTTTTTTTCTTCGGCAGCAAAAAGGGAGAAAATGCTTACTTTCTGTTTTTTAAAAAATGGAATAGAAACTTTTTCTTTCTTCTTTTTTATCTTTTTTGTGTTTGAGAGACAAGTAGGACTACATATTCATGGATAGAAATATTGAAAAAGAGAGAGCTTCCCATTTGCTATCAGATGGTAACCCTTTAGAAATTTCAGAAAAAAAAAAAAAAAAACCTTAAGAAAATTGTAAGAATTTCTATTTGTCATAAGACACTACATTCCCAAAATTTCTCGAGCTTTGAGAGCCGACCAAACCGGCCACTACTTATATTTATTGTTCGTTTATTTATTTGTAGATATTTATAGAATCCATTTTTCTTTTGTTTTTTTTTTTTTGGGTTCTTGTAAAAGAGCCCAAAGAATTATTTCACAATTATCTTTATGTTTTATTTTTTTTAACAAATCTATAATCTCACTGTTTACAGAAAAAGAACTGAGGAGAGCCAGAGGACGAAAGAAAGAGGCAATGTCAGTTACTAAAATCCTCTTATGGCTGTTTTCATTACTTATTTTTAAGTTAAAAACGTAATAAAATTTAGTTCATTATCTATGTTTAAGGTAAAAATGTGATAAAAATTAGAAGAAGTTAAAAACCAAAAAAAAGGAAAAAATTTACTTAGTTTTGTGAGGGCAGACAGCGGAGCAAGTAGAGCACAGTTAAGAATAATTAACGCCGACAAAATCACTGTCTAATGGGTTTTGACGTTTCTTCTCTCCGGAACCGTACTTGCTTGTTTGGGTAGCGAGAAAATTGGAAACCCGCGTGAGAGTGAGAGTGAGAGGGAGAGTAAACTCGAAGAGAAAAAGAAACCAGTTGCTCGCTTGCTCCTAGTAGAAAACAGAGAGAAAGAAAAGCTTCTTCTTTTTGTTCTGAAATTCTTTTTTTCGATGAAGAGTGAAAGAGAGAGTAAATAGAAAAGTAACGGTGCCATCTCTCCTGCGACAGTTGTTTTTATTTGAATTTGTGCGGCGACGGCGATGACGAGCTTCAAGGGATCGCCATACCGGCGAGCAGGTGATCTGGAGGCCGGAGGTTGCAGCCGCTCCGGCGACTTGGACGACGACGACGTCTCCTCTGATCCTTTCGATATTCCCAACACTAAAAATGCTCCTCTCGAGCGTCTCCGCCGTTGGAGGGTCAGTCTCTCCCTTCTCTCTCTCTCTCTCTATATATATATATATATATATGTATGTATGTATGTATATGTATATGTTCTACAGATGTGTATTCTTTTTCTATTGCTAATTTTATAATCTGTTTTTGCTTATTTAATAATTTTTTTCCTTTTGCTTTTGATTAGAAGCAATTTTATGTATGCACTATTGAAGTGGAATCTCTGGAATCCAATTTGTTTAGTTTAAGTTTCTTTTCATGTAATCTGGAGTTAATTTATGCACTATTTCTAGTATTCAATTCTTGGGCTCTGAATTCTTTATTTGTAATGTTTGTGGAGTTAAGTTATAAGTGTTAGTCTGCTGTAATTCTTGCTAGGAAAAATGTTTGGGTGGATAAATTATGTATTGCATGGAGCATTATGCTTATTACAAAATAACATAGTTATTGGTGACGGCCAAAACTTGTCAATCAAGATCCTCTCTTGAAACTCCTGACCGAATCGATCTCTCACGGGAAAAGCAAAAAATTGCAAAGAGAATAACAAGAACACAAGGAATTTTTGTAGTCAATTGCAGGCTACGTCCACTGGGGTTTTCCTGGGGAAGGGGTATTTCACTAACAGAAAATTGAGCACAAAGCTAATGCTGCAGTTTGTGCCAAGAATTGGACTTGAGACTGTGTTCTAGGGCTGATCTTTATTTGTAGTTTACTAGGTCGGTCGTACTCCGATCCTTTAGTTACAATTTAAATGTAAATGCAAGAGAATCTCCTATCTAATTGGCTTTTTGACTTTGATGAGATCTTTTGCTGAGTTTATCTCTTCTGTGAATTTGAAATTTTCTAAATTTTGATAAGATTGAAAGCTTATCGTCATTTGGGAGATCTTTAATTTAAATAATAAACGCAGTTTACTGATTTGCCATTCTTGGGCATTATTTGATTAACATGTTTTTAAGGAACCATCGAGGCGGAATGGGCCGAGGTCAATCTCGGGCTTTCCTGGGCCCAATAACCAATTTGGGTCTTCTTAGTGGTCTGACAACAGTTATTATTTCTTCTTTTCTTTTGGGGAATGCAACTTTTGGACTTGTTTACTTTTAGGTTATATTTCTAGAAACTGTATTTTGAATTTTAAAAAACAAGGAAAATACTAAATACTTACTTTGTTGGTTTTAAGTTGTTTTTCAGAAATTAGTTTCTGGATATGGGCTGAGAACATCATTTATTTATCACTTATGCAGTATAAAACTATATTAAATGTTTTAATGATATGAGACGTAAATGAAGCAAAAGAAAAGAAAAATGAGAAATGACTACATATTTTGGTATATCAGCAAATGGAACAAAAAAAGTGGAAAACAAGATAGGGATACTCTGTAGGCTGATTGGAAGGGATGTAGCCTAGTGCAGTTTGGTAGCGAGCTTGTTTTGGGTACAATCTGTCACCTGTTTTTTTTTTTTTTTCAAGGATTTAAAAAAGAAAAAAACATATATTGCACTATGTTAACCTTTGGAAGAGTTATGAATGAAATGGTATTTTGTTTTGATGCTCTGGTAATCTGTGGTAACAATGCTTGTTATGTTTATTTATAACATCTCTTTATGTCTGCGAGTTGCTAAATTTGAATTAATTTGTCGTGTGTTCTGCACATTGTTGTCTCTGTTTCCTCCTTCCATTTTTGGGCTAAAATAGGTTTTGTTTTCAGCAAGCAGCGCTTGTGCTAAATGCCTCTCGACGATTCCGATACACGCTAGACTTGAAAAAAGAAGAAGAAAATAGGCAAACACTGAGGAAGATCAGAGCTCATGCACAAGCTATACGTGTAAGGAATTTCGAAGCAATATCTTCTTAAAGTTTCTTTAAGTATTTGTTAATCTTCTGATATATGGTGTTCTTTGTTTTAGGCTGCATACAAATTTAAAGCAGCTGGAGAACAATTTAATGGTATTTCCTTCTTTATTGCTCTCGCTCCTCGGTTTTACACAAACTTCATATCAAATTACTATTTTCTCTCTTTCTTCTCATCCATGTGATTCCTCCTTATGCTTTCTTTGCTTTAGAGGTTTTTTGAAAGTGCATTGAGGCTGATGCTCGTCTTCTTATTTTCTAGTCCTCTTCTTATAATCTCATGTCGTCTTCTTATATTTTCATCATGTGATTGATTTTGTGTTTCCAACTTATAGGCACTGTACAACCACCTTCACCTACCAGTGGGGATTATGCCATTGGACAAGACCAACTTGCTTCAATGACAAGGGATCATAATTTTACTGCACTGGAACGCTATGGAGGGGCAAGTGCAAACCAAAACAACATTTGTTCTTTTAACCTTTTGTTTTGTTAGGTGATGTCATCAAACATTTTTCTTTTCATGTATTCTAAATCAGGTTAAAGGCGTGGCAGATTTACTAAAAACAAATTTAGAGAAAGGAATTTATGGAGATGATGAAGACTTACTAAAGAGAAGAAATGCATTTGGCTCAAACACATATCCACAGAAAAAAGGGAGAAGTTTTTGGGTAATTTCAACTATAACGTAGAAATTGCACAGTCATTTAATTATGAAATGGAAAAAAAAAGGACATTTTCTTGGCTATTGATGAGAGGACATCTTCTCTTTTGTTAATTTCTGTGCTCATTTTGTCATCTCATAGATGTTTCTTTGGGAAGCTTGGCAAGACCTTACTTTGATCATATTAATGGTAGCTGCGGTGGCTTCCCTGGCTCTTGGTATAAAGACTGAGGTGAGCGGTGTGCCATAGTAAACTGCTTACGCCTATTTGAGATTGTCTTTGTGTGTGATCGTGTTCCTATTCTTTATTTTCATTTTCAGTAGTAAATCAGTATTCTCTACTTCATATAACTATGGGCGTATATATAAAAAAAAATAAGGGGCAGAAAAAGGGTTAAGAAAGAAGGAAATAAGAATGATGTAATTGGAATTCTTAAGATTTTGCTTTTTTGTGTCTTTGAGATGTGTTTTTTAGCGTCATTCCTGTGTTTTCTTTCACAATTAAATGTTTTATTAATTTAATGTTTACATTCCGTTTATCTGGTCCATGATTTTAAATTTAGTGCATTGTTGAGGTGGTGCTATTTACACTTTTTTTTTTTTTTTTTAATTCTCCTTTTCATTTATAGGGTATAAAGGGAGGATGGTATGATGGGGGGAGCATTGCTTTTGCAGTTCTTCTCGTTATTGTTGTTACAGGTATTAGAATTGTCATATCTTTGGAGAACTTTACTTTTGATACTAATGTCAACCTTGGTTTCCTCTTTTTACATTTCCATTCTTAATCTTCGGTGTTGTTATATATTTAGTAATTTACTTTTTCTATTTAGTTAATTTACCCTTCCCCCCTCCCTTTTTTGACATACCTCTCTAAAATCCTGTTCTGAAGTTTTAGTTCAACTTAAATCTTTTGAGAATTTTTCTGGTTTTTTATTTGTCGTAGAGAAAGTAGTCAAATTTTCTTGAGTGGGAGATGTAATAGATCCATTTTTGAGGAGTGGTTTCTGTGGAAAACGTAATTGGGAGAATGATGAATTTCTTTATTAAATTGAATAGGTTACAATAGGTAATTATATACACAATATGGCAGTCTAGGAATATATACACAATAGGCTGAACCTAGAAATAGTTCGGCAGGCCGGTCCTGATTGCCGGTAGGCCAAACTGCACAGTTCTGTAAGACGGACTAGGGGAACCTACAGGACGACTGGGCTTCCTGAAAATTTGTTGTTTTTCACCCATTTTTACTATTTTAAACCCAGATTAAGATTTTAGCCTTATAATATGATTTTATAAACACAAATGACAAACTAGAACACCATGAGATAGCTCAGTAGTATAGGATACTCTAACCTAGATACTGATAAACTTAGTTTACATTTAAAGTTGTTTGTGGTTCCGTGGAGCTAACGTATAACGGACCGAAACTGTGGTGTTGAACATCGGCACAAGACATTAAGGTAGGACTTCTTACCCTTCTTTGGTAACCTTGTTTTAAAAAGATTTTGGCCTCCAAAAAAGATATCTTTCAAAGTGTTTTCAATGAAGGTTTTTTAGGAGATTTTATCAGTCATTTTCATAACTGTTGAGTAATGATATGATGTATATAATAAACCACATAATGAACGTAAATGAATACACTTTGTAAGTGGGTTTTAAAATAGAAATAAACATAAGGGCATGATGTCATATTCAGAGATCGAGTCGTATAGCATGTGACTTTGGGGGCAGGTCCTGAAACTAGTTTGGCCACTTCAGTCGTGATAATTATGATTTGCTCAAGAAAGATAAAAGGTACTTTATGGACGATCTGATTTTTGATAAGATTAATTTAAATGAATTTATTTATTTAATTCTGTTTTCTAATTGTTTTTCTTGCATGATAAATTTTATATTTAAATTATATATTTGTTTTAAAGCATATTCCTATTGAGCCTTCTGCTCACTTTTTATCTATTTTCAACCCTTTTTCCCGTAGGTGGAATCCAACTTAGGATTGACGGAGAGCCCATCGACCAAACTCACGAGCAATATAAGACCTTGAGTAGGTTATTTGTATAAATTAAATAAGGCATGTATTATTTCAACTTCGGTTCTATGTTGGACTATGGTTATAATTTAAATTATGTCATTACTATGTGTGTGCACAAGTTATGGGCCCGGTGGGACCCAGCCTGTATTCCCTTGTCCTTATTTTATTTTATTCTATTTCATTTTCCGTCTGTTTATTTTATTATTATAATAAACGTTTTAAAAAGTTTTAAATTGTCACATTTTTTATAATTAATTAAATTCTTTAACTTGTGTTTTAATTAAAATTTTTACTTAATTAACTTAATTAATCTGCCACGTTACCTCCCGTACTTCAGGGCGTGACAGGTTGGAAGGAAAGTTACCAAAAGGAAAATTGAACGACATGTGCTCACTTACATTCTGGTCATGGAAAATAGAATAGCAAAGAAAACTAGTTGATTAAAGCTTTTCTAGATGCAATTTTCAATAGTAGTTCTGTCGAAGTTTTTTATGTCAGAATTACAGTTTCAATTTTAAGAGGGACGTAATATCTTAATTAATTTATATACATAACATGCTTAACTTTTTATTTAGAAAAAGGCTTTGATTTAAAATTTTTAAAATTCCGCTACGTTTACATTCTTTCAAGACTTACATGTTATTGTATTTTGGTTTTAACTTATAGCTTTAACTCTGTTTTCAAACATACTCTAATCATTGAAATGTTTTAATGTCGGTTCAAAGTGTTGTTAAATCTTGTTTTTCCACTAACGTGTAAAACCAAGCAGTCAATGAAGTCAATTTTATTTACCAATTTGATTAACTTAAACGGGTTGTAGTTGTAATGTTTTTTCGATCTTGCTGTAACGAGCTTCGACAGATGGGGGAACGTGCTATTCTAGATGCAATTTCCTGTCCTTTAA
>CAMOHE010047651.1:0-25930 GCA_946598075.1 Artocarpus hirsutus
TATGACAACATGCCAATGTTTCTATTCATGGAGTCCACCTCCGATGGTCAAGACAAACCATCTCCCAATAGGGATATAGACAACATAACAATCTTTACATGAATAAAGCGCCCAACTTTATTCCCTTGATTGCGGATCTTATGATTTAGACCGTCACCTTAAGAATCGTGTCTTCCGCATAATCTGTCCATCATACACCCAATTCTTAAAGGTTTAGACCGACAGTCTCAGACTATTGTTTGCTTATCATACATTCAACAAATATGAACGTAAAGAGGACAATATTTGGTATATAAATAATATATTCTTTATTGATAAAAATGTCTCCAAAAACTCATTACATTTTTACTCCATTAGGGCATACATGTCTAACAATATCCCTACAGGATATTCGTAATCAACTTAAGGATAAATTTCATGTTACCTTCCCGATTATATTTATTTTACGTTTCGTTATCTCACCATCGAAAAACTTACCATCCAAGGACAGTTTACCATTCGGTTACACTTATGCATCGAAATGATTGACCGCTCTAGTTTTCCAATTACAGGAAAACGCATATAAGAATATATCATTGACTCCACTAATAGAGCTATGGATTCTGTATCAATAAATAATAGATCTACGCTATCAAGAGTCATGTCTCCAACATACCGATATGCACATTATCACGAAGTCCAGATGTCATCGTTCGGTACATCAAAAGACATAAGTCAAAATAATGGGTACATTAGCCATTTCAGGATTAAGAAACAACACATTTGATTGTCTAAAGTGAATTGATTTCAATAGATATTATTATTCCAAATCAATTCCACTTTATGTCACAATCCAATACATTTTCAGTTATGACAATGTACCAATATTTCTACTCATAGAGTCCAACTCCAACGGCTAAGATAAGATACCTTTCATCAAGGATATAGACAACATAATAATCTTTGCATGAGTAAAGCACCCAACATTATTCCCTTGATTATCTTATGATTTAGACCATTAACTTTAGAATCATGTCCTTTGCTTAATTTGTCCATCATATGCTTGATTCTCAAAAGTTTAGATCAACAGTCTCAGATTTTTGTTTACTTAACATACATTCAACAAATATGAACATGAAGATGACAACATTTGGTATATGAATAATAAATAAATTCTTAATTGACAAAATGCCTCCAAAAACATGTTACAACATTTTATTCATTAGGGCATACATGTCGAACAGATATGTCATATTTACTCACTTAGTGCAAGTGGGAAATTGTTAGACACGTATGTCCTCAGGAGTAAAATGTTGTAATATATTTTTGGAGAAATTTTATCAATAAAGAGCTCATTTTTTTTCATATACTAAATGTTATCCTCTTTACGTTTATATTTCTTAAATTATGGTAATCAAACAAAAACCTAAGACTCACGGTGTAAACCTTTAAAAATCAGGCATATCATGGACAGATTATATAAAAGACATGATTTTAAAGGTGATAGTCTAAATCATAAGATCCATAATCGAGGGAATAAAGTTGGGCGCTTTATTCATGCTAAGATTGTTATGATGTCCATATCCTTGATAGGAGATGGCTTGTCTTGGCCATCGGAGTTGGGCTCCATGAGTAGAAACATTGGTGCATTGTCATAGGTGATGATGTATTGGATCAGTACATAAAGTGAAATTGATTTGGATTAATTATTCTGTCTATGCAAATAAATTCACTTTAGACAATCATATGTGTCATATCTTAATCCTGAAATGACTAATGTGCCTGTTAACTTGACTTATGTCATTTGATATACCAAAGGGTGACATCCTGACTTTACGATGATATAGACACTGGTATGTTGTATACATGACTCTTAATAACGTAGACCTGTTATTCGAAGGTATGGAATCCATAGCTCCATTGGTGGAGTCCATGATATTCTCTTATATGCATTATCCTGTAATTAGAAGACTAGAGCGCTCAACCATTTGAATGCTTAGATGTAACCAAATGGTGTACTTGTCTTTGGATAGTAAGTTTTCCAATGGTGAGATAACGGAATGTAAGATAAAAATAATCGAGAAGGTAAGATGGAATTTATCCTTAAGCCGATTGTGATATCCTATGGGGATATGACACATCATGGTATGTCATAGACACTTGCTAATTTGGAGCTTTGTAATTTTATATAGTTCGAGATTACAGCTTTAAGTTTTAGTGGAGTAGTGTTAGAGTTGATAATTATAAAATATGTATTTGGGATATTGTATTTTATAATTATCAGAGCATGAATTATACAGGTCTATCAAGTCCCCTTTGCTAGCTCATAATGAATCCTATAATGATACAGTGTGCTTTTCCAATAAATTGGTGACTTTTGTTTAATTATTAGATTGGCTAAAATTCAGTAGGATCAAATAATTCATGTCTGTTTATCAGTTGAATTAATTTTGTAAATTAATTCAAGATAAACTTATTAAATTATTAGGAATATTTTATTTTCCTCGAAATTATCCATATGGTTGTTTTGATTAGATAACTTCTCTAATGAGTTATTTGAATTAAAACTGAGGCTTTATCTAAAAATAGGGATCAAATTATCGCAAGTTCGGCCTACCGATGGAGTAAGTTTTGTAGGCCGATCTGTCAATTTGGCCTGCCAATCCAACGATTATCTAATTACGTATTTTTTATGCTATTTTATTAGAAGTTGATCTAGATTTAAATTTTTAAGGCCTTATCTGATAACACCTAACCCCGTGTCTAACCTTACTAAATAGGGAGTGAGTTTTCTCAATTATTTAGATCAGTTAAGAAGTTAAGAATGAGCGCTCTATTGTGAGAAACTCTAAAACTCCCTGAGGGCTATTGTTCACAATCACGAACCTCGACTCTAGGTCTTCTTAATTGGTTGGAAGGAGAGTCACTGGGGAAGAGCTATACAACATGTGCTCACACGCACTCCAGTCATGGATAGAAAATAGCAGAGAAGGCATTTGGTTAAGGCTCTTCTAGAACTTTTTTCTCATCACTGATTGCAGGAGCTCCTCGGCATACAAAGGTTAGTATGATCTGATTGATTTGTGTATTTAGCATGTCAAAACTTATGTTTTGGAAAATACTCTGATTTAAAATTTTTAAAATTTGGTTGCATATTTGTTTTCCAACATCTAAAGGCAATTATCCAAAGACAAATTTCACTTGGGGCCATAACCCTCTAGATAAAGAAATTTGGCTACACATAATTTATTAAAAAACAAATCTAAAACCACAAGACAAAATATAAAAATAGAATCCACAATAATTTACAAGGAATTTTAAAAGAAAAAAGAGAGAGAAGAGATAAGCTAATTGGATGAGATTGGATGATCCTCTAGCTCTTTTTTCTCCTCTTGGAATCCTAAGGTGGCTACTTTGGACTCCAAAATTAGCTACATAAAAAAGTCCTTTAAAAAACCCTAAAAATGACTATTTATAGCTGCTTTAGAACCCTAAGACTTTGCCCCAAAATTCACCTCAAAATCAGTACATTCTTAGGTAAGACAAACAGAGCATGGGGGTGGGAAAAAGTGGGCATGGGAGTGCGCATTTGAAAGCTTGGAGTCTAGAAAAAAAAAAGGGACGCATACGGCCACGTGGCTTTAAATGATGTGGTTACGTGTCTTGAATTTGAGTAGGCGTGATGCTCCAATCTGTGTGGCCGTAAGGGCAGTTAATGTTGGAGCGCCAATGCTCTATTCGTCCACACTGAGGCACGATTTTTATGACATTAGGGCACAAGTTTTTGCTCCAAAGCCTCAAAAAATGCCTTCTTTTCCTACTAGCACACAAAATTAAAATAAAAACACACAAATAGTAAAATAAAAATAAAAATAGCATAAAAACATATTTGAAAACAAAATTGACTAAATTTTATTCAAGTGAAAATAAATATAAAAACATGCCATACAAAGTACTAAATTACTAAAAAAAATAAAACAATTATAAGACCTATAAGAGTTTGTGAGCCCAAAAGAGGGTCCAATAGTGGTTAAGGAGTTACGATAAAAGCACGTCCTTTCGGCCCTCAAGGCTTTCTTTCACGTCCCCTAACACAACTTAAACCTAGAGTCTCCTTCTTATAAGGTTCTTAAGTAAAATGTTACTACCAATTGATCAGTTGGTACCAACATTTGGGGAAGGGGCAAAGAGAAGGTGAAGGAAAAAAAAAAAAGAAATTCACAAAAACCAAAAGAAGAAAGAAGCAAAGTTTGTTTAACATATAAGTTAAAACTCTAACAATCTCCCCACCCTAAAAAAAAGCAAGTAAATGAGCAACATTATTAAATTTTTGGCAATTTTCATAGTGACATACATAAAAAAAAAAAGGCAAATTGGCTATAGCAATACAACAACCCACCTTCTCAAGCCATCAATTAGCTTTCTTAACTTTAATCTTACTTACTAGTAAGAAGATACTAAGAATCTTGTTTAACATACTTAAATCTTCTTAAATACATACTTGAAACTGTTACAACATCCGTTGCAATGTAAACAGAAACATAATCCAAAACTTGAAATTAAAATCATCTAAAACTTTTCTTAAAATTCATTGAGTAAACATATACTTTTTGTAGAACTTTTCTTTAAACATTTTTTCTTAAAACTTTTAAGATGTTTATCAAACAATAGAAACTTCTTTCGTTGTAGCAAAAAACTTCTATAATAGCATCTATAGCCCAATCATCGCTTCTGTCTCTCTATGCAACCAGTCATACTAGTCTCTTGTAGATTGCTTACAGTATGAAGGAACTTAAAATGAGCTTTTGCTTAATAAGTTCAAATATATCTCACAAAACATAAAAATCATTTTTTATAAAACTTTTTCATGAACCGTCTCTCGTAAAACATTTCTCATAAAATGTTTATTTATGTTTTTCATAAACATTTATCACAAAACATTTTTCATAAAATCATTTCTTAAAAGGAATGCAAGCAATATCATAATGCATGATTCCATTTATGCTCAATTATGAACTTTATTTATGAACTTCTTATCATCACTATTATCTTATTTGAACTTGTGGGCTTTAGTGTTCGTACCCACATCTTCAATTATGAGATCATAACTATAAATTAACATAATGCTTCCCTTGTAGAAGACTTCAAACTTTCAAACAATGAAGTCGTAACTTTATCATAACTTATATACCTTGCATCAAGGAGGCTAGTACAACACTTAATTAACTTCTTTGATTTACCTTCTTGTAAACTTTAATAAGCATATCAAATGCTAACATACCTAACTTAGTACTTAAACATTAAACATAGCATATACAATCATATTACAAAACATGACTTGATTTTTAAAACTTTATGCAATGAAGACAAACATTTTTCAAACATACATAAAGTAATTGAAAATCATTTTCTTCATACTATGGGTGAGGTTAAACTTACCTGTTTAATACTCTAGCTTTCCACCTTTATCTCTTTTCCCTCTATTAATCGGCCTTATCTCCTATCCAAATGACACCTGACTATTAGCTAACATTTCCTATTACCGACCTACTTGATCGATAACAAAACTTGAATATTGAATGGTAATTCTTTATTCTTTAATCTTATTACCATCGGTTTACTTCTCCATTACTTAATTTTAATATTTCTTAGTCAAATTTTTCGTCTTACTCAATAGTTTTGTTACTTAACATGATACGAAACATTTTCGATCTAAGGGCATTTCGTTAATTTTGAAGTGCTCAAGTTTCGTTTTGGCCATTCTTTAAAAATGACAATTTTACTCTTAACAGGTTTTTCTTAAGTCGCGTAACTTTAATAAACTTCTCGTTTTCCTTTATCATCCCAACACTAGTGTATTACAAAAAAAATTTTACTAAGGGGTGTTTTTCTAAATCAGATATTTTGGGGTCTATTTTGGTTGTAATTTATCATTTTTTTTGTTATTTTTGCATTTTCTCTTATAATATTCTTTTTTTTTTCTTTTTGAGATAAAACACACTAAACCAAATGTAAAGATTTTGTTGTTATCTATATTTTATTGTTTATGCATCTTATTTGATATGTTTTTATGTTTTATTATTCTCAGTGTGTGTTAGTTTTTTACACTTTATATTATGAGTTTAGTGAGCTTTAAAGAAATGATGATTATATTTTCTCTTTTAAATGTAAATTAAAGTCAATTTAAATGAAGACATTTTGGTGACGCATGATCTACAACATAAAGAATAAGAATAATTGATTATAAACTTTTTTTTTGTCCTCTCTACCACTTGAAACCTACAGCCTGCTAAAAGAAATTATTACTTTTTATTTTGAACGGGGTTTTGTGATGTTCTTTTTATATACATGCCTCTATATATATATATATATATTGAGAGAAGCTTGATTATGATTCTATGAATAAATTCATATATGTTATAAATAATCAATTTTTTTTGTCCATCAAGAATAAGTATTCAAAGTTAGATCTGTATATTTCTCATTAAAGTAAGTGATGACAACAACATAAATAGCAAAGTAAAAAATAGTGAGGTTACTGTAGCAAGTTGGCTATGGTTACTGTAGCAGTGTTGACCACAGGTATAATAGCAATATACAGTACTGTAGCATATATTGTAGCACTTGAAAATTTCCCAATAAACACCCTTCCCTTACCCATTTTATAACACTTGATTCAGCAAGATTAATAAGATCAATTTCTCTCTCTAGTTTCTTTCTGTAAATTCTAATTCAATTTTATTACTTTGTTTTTGTATTCTTTAGTTTTCATGACATGTTATGAATACGAACGCTCTAGTTCTAACTCAAGTCTTCACTTATAGTAAGCAAAGGCAAAGTATACCATCTCATTCACTTATTTCTACATTTGTATAATACCATTGCTCTATAAAGTGGAGGCTCTGCAATTTAATTATAAACATGGTGTGATTACTAAAAGTTTCATTACTCTAGTATATTCTATATATACACTATTTGAAAAGTTTACCTAGTAGATTGGTGTGTTCATATTATTACTTTAACATATATGTGTATACTATTATTCTATATTCATACGTTACTATTAGCATATACAAATTTGTATTTTTATTAAAATATCAATCAAGGACAATAACGTCTTTATAATATTCCAACGGCTGCATAACAGTAATAAATTGTTATATAATTGTCACAAATGGCGTGTTTACTCTATAAGTTGGTAAATTCTAAACTCGTACATTTCATTTCTCAACTTCACTTCATCCTCCTCATCTTCTTATCCTCTC
Source organism: Artocarpus hirsutus (assembly GCA_946598075.1). Taxonomy (NCBI): domain Eukaryota; kingdom Viridiplantae; phylum Streptophyta; class Magnoliopsida; order Rosales; family Moraceae; genus Artocarpus; species Artocarpus hirsutus. Next base: position 7,245 of record CAMOHE010047651.1, read on the forward strand.
CCTAGAAATTGCCTACAATTAAAATTTTTTGCAAAATAATTAAGCTATTCATAATAGTGATTATTGTTTTCTTTATTGCCCTCATTTTTCTCATTATTGGAGAATATTCTCCCATGGATTTTAATTTGTTTTGTACTGATCATATTTTTTTTCCTTTTTTTTTAATTGCAATGATGGTTAATGTGTAATAATTGTACTATTTATATTTTAAAAAAAATGAAGCTATGCCTTTGATTATAACTACATTATATAATAGTTATCATCATGTAAAACCTTGCAAAGCTTGAGTTCATTATATTGGATATCACAAGAAAGAAAGAATTATATGCCTCTAACACTTCATGTAAAAATGCATCTTGAGTCAATGGATCTCTGAGAGACCATAAAAAAAGGCAATAACATCACCGTATGATAAGACAAAGGCGATTTTTCTCAGCAGACATCTTGATGAGAGTTTAAAAATGTGAATGCCTCACAATAATATATCCAAATATCTTATAGAAGGATTTGAAGGAAAGATTTGATCATCAAAACGAAGTTATACTTCCCACCAACCATGATGAATGGAAAGCCCTAGGTTTCCAAAATTTTAAGAAATTTAGTAATTATAACTCTGCCATGTTTAGAATAGTTACATAATCGAAATTTTATGGGAAAAAAATCACAAATGAGGAAATGCTAGAAAAAGCTTGCTCGACATTTCATGCATGCAACAACAATATAGATTGCATGGTATTTTGAACTTATCTCTTCTAGTGACAAAGAAGAATAATGAGCTTTTGATTAAAAATTATTAGTCTCGTCCCACAAGTTCAATAGCATTTCCAAAAGCAAATGCTGTAAGTATTGAAAAATCCTAGACGAGGATATAATTATGGCCATGGTCATAGACATAGTTATAGTCGTGATTGTGGTAGTGATCATGATCAGGGACACGGTCAAGATGATTTTTATGACCTTTCACAAAGCCACACAATCCAAAAGAAGTACAATGTAAAAGGGCATGATAAAGGGAAAAATGTTTGTAAAAATTCTTCTTAGAATTCTAAAAATTCTTGCCATATATGTGGTGCCAAAGCACATCAGGCTCGAGTCTCTTGAACACCAAAGCATCTTTGTAAACTTTATAAGGCATTCTTGAAAGAGAAAAAAGAAAGTGAATCTTATCAAACATTTTGATCCAATAGATGATTCAACTCATCTTGATGCATCCGACTTCATTGATGATTTTGTTGAAGGAGATATTGGTGATAAGTAAATATAACAACTATATTTTTATGACATAATATATGTTTTATCATTAATATTTACCAGATTCTACATTGTCTTATGTAAAATAATAGATTTGAGATGTTATTCTTCTTTTTTATGCTTGCATGAAGTTTGATATGGATTATCCGAATGATGAAACCAACTATAAAGTTAACGTAGGAAATTTAGTATTTGCTCTTTCACAAGATTTTAATTAATAATGAAAAATTCTTATTTTCATCATTACTAGTAGTGTGTACATCACATTAATTAAAAATTTCAATAAATATGATATAGTACAAGACCTATTGTATAGATAGGTATTATATTTTAAGATTGCATTATATATATATATATATATATATACATACATATGATGAACTGCACATATGATAAATATATAATCTTATATATTAAAGGACGTATCATTACTACACATATGATATGTATGGACGTATCATATATAATCTTAGTGCAACATGTTGCACTAAACTAAGTACATATCATAAGTATTGCCATTATAATTATTTGGTCAAGAGTCAAATATATCCTATCTAAGAATTTTTGGCTTTGCAATATATGTATTAATTGCTCCATCACAACGCGCATAGATGGGACCCCACTACAGAAGACTGAGAATTTATGTTGGATTTGAATTGCTTCTATATCTTAAACCCCTAAAGGGTTATATTTACATTGTGAGATTTACTGATTCTCAATTTAATGAAATAATTTTCTTAGCATCAAGAGAAGAAAGAAAGAGAGCTAGAAAAACAAAATGAAATTTCATAAAATGCATTATGATTTTGATCATGGCACTAATTAATTTGTAGAATATTATAAATTGTCAGATGCATTTGAAGAAAATAATTAGGTCACATACTAGCTGCTAATATTCCAGCTCATGTTTATGTCCCTATTGGGCAAAATGAATATGTAGCAGCACATGAGTCTAAGAACGCTTTAAGCATCATAGGCCAATAGGTTCCAAAGACAAAAATCATTGGAAAAGAAAGGAGTAAAAGGCATGATGACCCAATATAGAGGAATGTGTTCTAGAAAAAACATAAGTTGAGACAAATCAAGAGACTCTGATGTTGCCCAAAATTCAAAAGGTTTAGAAAATCATGAGATCTCTATTGATTATGTCAATACAAGAGGATTGTGGGATCAAAATAATATAGATAATACTAATGAAATATTTTCCTACTTAATGGCTTGTGTTATTAAAAGTGAGGATCTTGAACCTAGATCCATTATTAAATGTAAAAATACACACGATTGAGCCAAATGGGAAAACGCTATGCAGGCTGAATTAAAGTCGCTAAATAAGTGTAAAGTTTTTGAACTTATTGTTCTCACACCCGAAGCTGTAAGACCTATAAGATATAAATGGTTTTTTTGTGTGGAAGCGCAATGAGCAAAACAAGATTTTAAGGTACAAAGCTCGACTCATTGCATAAATTTTTTCCGAATGACCAAGAATCGATTATGAGGAAACATATTCTCCAGTAATTAATGCAATTACATTTAGATATTTAATCAGCCTAACGGTTTCTGAAAATTTAGGAATGCATCTTGTGGATGTTGTTATAGCTTGCTTATAGAAATTGCTTGGTGGTGATATTTATATGAAAATCCAAGAAGGATTTAAGATGCCAAAAGCATCAAGCTCAAAACCCAAAGAAATGTATTTGACCAAGTTACAGAGATCGTCGCCCAGGTTAAAGCAATCCAAACACATATGGTATAACTATTTAAGCGAATAGTTTTTAAAGACGGGATATAAAAATACCATGTATGCCAACATGTTTTTATTAAGAAAAACAAAATCTAAATATGTGATTATTGCTATCTATGTTGATGATTTAAGCATCATTGAAACTCATAAAGAAATTTTTTAGACAATGACATACTTAAAGGAGGTATTTGAAATGAAAGACTTTAGAAAAACTCCTTAAAAAAAGACTTTAGAAAAACCAAATATTGCCTTGGTTTACAAATTGAGCATTCATAAAATGGAATACTTTTGCATCAATCTAAGTATACTAAGAAGACCTAAAACACTTTAACATGGATCAAGCAAATCCTTTAAATATCCTGATAGTGAATAGATCATTCAAAGTGAAAACGGGCCATTTTCCCCTTGTGAAGATAACAAAGAGGTTATTGAGTCTGAAGTACTATACCTACGTGTAATTGGAGCTCTTATGTCTCTTGTTAATTGAAGAAAACCAAAAATTGCATTTGTTGTTAGCTTTTGAGTAAGATTTAGCTCAACTTCTATATGGAGACATTGGAATGGAATTAAGTATATATTTTATTATCTTTAAGGAACATTTGACTTGAGTTTATTTTATCCCAACAAATCAAAACAAGAATTGATTGGTTATGGAAATGCAAGTTATCTGTCAGATCCACATAAAGCTAGATCTTAGACTGGAACAATTGACTTCAAGGACTAATTGGAATGGAATTAAGTATATATTTCATTATCTTCAAGGAACAATTAACTTGAGTTTATTTTATCCCAATAAATCAAAAGAAGAACTAATTGGTTATCACGATGCAGGTTATTTGTCAGATTTACATAAAACTAGATCTTAGATTGGATATGTATTCGTGTATAGAGGCGCTGTAATTTCTTAGTGTTCACAAAAGCAAATACTAGTTACTACTTCATCAAATCTTGTCAAAGTTATTACACTCTACGAAGCAAGTCGAGTCGACAATGTGTGTGCTTGAGATCCATGGCTCAACATATTCAAGCAACTTGTGGATTACCACTCAATGAGGATCCAATAGTATTGTTTGAAGATAATAATGCATGTGTCACTTAGATAAATGAAGGATATATCAAGAGTGATAGAACAAAACATATACCCCTAAAATTCTTTTCATTTACCCAAAAGCTTGAAAAGAACAGAGACATTGATGTTCAATACATTCGTTCAAGCAACAACATTGCATATCTTTTTACGAAGGCACTTCCCAAGTCAACTTTCAGATGATATGTACACAATACCAGGATGCATCATCTAAAAGATTTGTAAAGAATGACTAATTTCAACTTAAGGACGAGTCTAACTAGTTGCACTCTTTTTGCCTTGCTAGGCTTACTATGATTTTGTCCCATAAGGTTTTCCTGGCAAGGTTTTATGAGGCATCATGGAGTACATATACAAGAATGATTTACTCCTTTTCCCTTAGGCTTTTACTATCAAAGATTTTTAATGAGGCATCATAAATGGTGGACATTCAACAGGTAGTGTTATAAATAATTAATTGTATCTATCCACTAAGAATTAGTACTCAAAGTTAGATCTCTATATCTCTTGTTGAAGTAAGAGATGATATCAGCATAAATAGTAAAGTCAAAAATAGCAAGGTTATTATAGCAAAGTAGACCGCAAAACTGTAGCAGTGATGACCATAAGCACTAAAGCAGTATACAGTTACTGTAGCACTCAAAAATTTCCCTATAAATATACCTTTCCCTTGCCCATTTTGTAACACTTGAATCAAAAAGATTAATAAGAGTTTCTCTCTCTACTTTCTTTCTCTAAATTCTATTTCAGTTTTAGTACTTTGTCTTTATATTCCTTAATTTTTATAACAATATTCTTGTATTGTCGCTAATATATTTGTCCATTGAAATTAAGAGCAGAAAATTATGTCTAGAACTTGCTAATCTTTTCGTGAAAAATGAAAAAACTGAATTCTATCTTCTAGTTTTGTTTGTTATCGATGAATTCAAATATATGAACTTTCTTATTATGAAATGAAGTGGACCTTTTATGGACTGTTTGAAAGAGCAGTTTCAACTATCAATTACAACTATAAATAATGTAAAGCTCTCACATGCTACAGTATAAAGCTCTTACATGCAACAGTTCTTAAACCAAAATTGTTGGCTCCAATCGTTCTTCTAAATAGCCAATTAGTATCCCTTTCTTAAAATTAGTGAGAAAGGGCATTCTTCTCTTTTTTTTATGACTTAATTACTATCATTTTACACTTTTTTGGCCAATATTTGATAAAATTTAATTAAAGGACTGAATTTGAGATATTTAAAGAATTTATAGTTTAAGTTAGAACAATTTTTAGTACTAAAGAGAAAATAGTTCAAGGGCTTCTCATAAATTTAATTCTTTTATTTATAATATAAAGATTAAAAGTATTAAATAAATGAAAAGAAAAGAAAAGAAAAAACCTTTTAAGGAAGAAAAGAAGAAACCTTACCAGTTATTAGAGTGGGACATCATAGGGCCATTTTGGGTTGGGAAGAATATTGAAGCTTACATGAAGAGAAGAAAGAAGAAGGAAAAAAAAAGGTGAGAAAGTCCAGGTAGAGAAATTACTATGTACATTATGTAGCTTTTTGGTAGAAGAAAATGTGAGAAAAATATTTGAATAGGGCCCCACACGCACTGAATCTTAAAGGGCACCTATGGTTCTAACAAAAGTCAAACATCTTTCTAGGGTAGGGCAAATAGTGTACGCTTCTGATAGTTAGATCTAGTAAAAGTCAAATCAAAATTTAAAAAAAGTATATCGAACAGATAATATCTAATAGAAGCCTACAACAAAAAAATAAAGCCCCACTATTAGTGCATTTTTTTTATTCAACCTAGAAATCTCTTTGAAACTAAGATTTTTCGAGATGTTGCTAAATTTCTCATCTTATTACTGACCCCTTTTATGGGTCTCATTCTCTCCTCTCCAACATAGGGTCGTCATCGTGCCTGGCTGCTTTGAGAGGTTGCAGTCATGTGCCACGTTCGGGTTGGTCTATAGACTCCCGACCCTGAGAGAGGTGTATGGGTGTGCATGGATAATCCTTCATTGCTAGCAACAATAGCTATGCCGAGTAATAGGTGATTGTCGACGTGCTTTTATTGCATTGAAGCTCCAATGGACTTTCAATCCCAGGGTTTTGGTTCCCTCAAATGTTGTGAAGCTTCCGATGGAATGTGTTCTAGATGGAAATTGTACTTGAAGCTATTTAATCATCAGATTTTATTTATTTTTTTTTTTTGTGGTTCTATTATTCTGTTCTAATAAAGCCATTGTTAAATCCATCATGAGGTAGTTGTGTGTCTAGTCCACTAGATTTATTTCTATGTGGTGTCGTAAGTGGCCTTGGTGCCATGATCTTTTGCTCTAGATCGGAAGGTTTCCATCAATTGTAGGTGCTTTGGGAAGAGAAATATGCGTGCTCGACACTTGTGTGCAATTCAGTTTCTTGTTGTCGGACTTCAGCACACATTTTCCCCTTTAAGCTTTATCCGAATTTACCAGCAGATCCAGTCTTTGTTTGGGGTTGAATCTTCTTGTGTGGTAAGGTTATTTTCATCACTATTAATGCTTCTCTCATTTTTCTAAATGTAATTTCCCTTTTGGGAAAAAATTATCGTCTTGTTTCCTCACACTACCACACAAAAATAAAGGAAAATTAGTCAAAATTCTCATGGTTCAACATTGTGTCAAGGGACAAGCAAAAATGGAAGCCTCAATAACGAAGCTGCAGACCTTGTAGGGAAGAATAAAAATATGATTTAAACTAACCTATCCTTGATCTAGTTGGTTGTTGAACGTAACATGATTTTGGTAAATTGTACAGCTAGAGACTAGAACAGCATCCTAAACGCCGAACAATAAAAACACCCAAAAGAGGGGTGCAATGCACCAGTGCGGAGAGAATCGCAAATTTTAAAAGCAGAAAACCTATGTTTTCTATTTATGCCGACTGGAGTTTTCAAAAAATTGAAGCAAAAATCTTCCACAATGTCTCTACGTACATAGTGCTACTATTTCGAGTAAAGGAATTTACAACACTGCAAGTTAAACATGTTCTTACCATCGTAGGGGCAACAAAAAATTTCTTATCAAAAACTTCCACGGCAGGGACAAAAAAGTTCTTATCAAAGACTTCCACGGCAGGGAAAAAAAACGTCCATGTTAGCGTGGTTAGCTTACTTGATTCACAAAAAGCTATCTTAAGACATTATCAATGGCCTCAGAAGGAATGTTCAGCCTCAACACTGGTACTCCAAAGCAAGCGTTGATTCCGTAAGTTTCATATGCAAATGGCTTTCTTTTTTTGGGCCTAAAGGTGTTTTCTCTTCCAACTGATCCCATTTTACCTCTTCCAGAAGTCCGGTAACATTTTAGAGAGCTCATTCCCAAACATGGAGAGACCACAAGAAACAAGCTCATCAACGTTACATGCCAAAGGCGGTTTTTCATTTGGGCGCACGCAAAAATTCAATGCTCCGTGGACCATGGTGGTGAGTCTATTCAATCATGCAAAACATGTGAAACTTCCACCGGGGAATCATAGCGTTGAAGATAATCAAGGCTAAAACGAAGTTGCACAAATTATAAAGGGGGCAAAAAGACAAAGAAAAACAAGATCAGAATAACAGTAGCTGAAGATGAATATTGCAGAAAAAGAAACATGTGTATACCTATGATGTCGAAATTAAGCAATCTAAGAAGCAAAAGTGCTCATCTAACCTGCAATTTTCAGGAACCCTCCAGGATATGTATGGAGATCTCTTCCAACTCAGTGGCAAAGAAACAAAAAGTTTCCAATCCTGAAGCACAATTCTAAGGTCATGAAGCTTGCTACTCAAACCAAAGCAGCAATTTGCATGCATTGTACAAACTTTATTCAGATCTCTGCTAGGTTCACAAAGCCCGCCAAAGTAAGCGGTATCCAAGAATCTAATCTTCAGTCCAATGCTCGTGATGTAAGGATCAAACTTGATCATATTGAGGACATCCTGATCATGGTATCCAGGATAAGTTTCCCTAGAAGAGTACCAAAATTTGTAGAAATTAATTGTCCTATTGTTGGACTTGACATAGGAAAATCCTCCATTGGGCTTGTTATGTATATTATATGAGCTACCAAAGAAATGATCACATGCTATCTGGAAATCTGCATCCAAGTAAAACCGAGGAAATGGATTCCTAAACCACATGATATCAGCATCCTGCAAAAAAAGAAAAATTACAAGGGCATCCACATATGATGATTTCAAAAGATGAAACAGAGTTTGATAGGAAACATAACATAGACTATAGGCGTCAGTTTGTAGAGAGGATTTCTATTCACAGAGATGTCATGCCTTTTCACCTTATACAGATCCCCAAACAAGTGGCAACTGAATCAACAAATGCAATAGTATGGACAAGCAATTATCATTTGGTTTGATCACAGAGAATCAAATCCATTTTGTATTTCCTTTCCCAAAGTACAAGAGTAGTTCCTCTCTCCTACAGGCTATAGTTCTGGAACTCTATCGTTGCTTTATTTTATTTAACATATTTCCCACTGTACTAACAAACTAAATCCAGAATCAACGGTGAAATAAGATAAGAACAGTCTACAAAAACAGGGAACCAGCATTAGCATGCTGCATTTCAATCCCAGAAGGTATTTGCATGCGAAGGAAAATAATAATCATACGGTACTTCCACAGGGAGAAATGCCATAACCAGAAAATAAATTTTTTAGTTTTCATTATAAAGAACGAAAGAGAAAACATCTCTCATTTTCATGTACTACAGAAATGGAGTCCAGTAATCGTGAATACAAAGCACAAATCATACTTTTCTGAAACTCATTGCCCTGATTTTTGAGATTCAATAAGCAAATAGTCTAATGAACATGTCTGCCTATATTAAATGCATGGGTGTTGGATCTAATAAAAACTGTGTAAGATGTTAAATAAATGTCTTTACCTGGAACGTGATTGAGCAACAAGCCAAAAAAGAAAATTCATAATCATATCAATTAGATAGACAACAAAACAAGGAGGACAAATAAACGTTTAGAATTTTGAGTGCCAATAGCTAAGAACTTGTAAGTTTGTGTAGAATATAGTCCAACTGAACAAGAAATTACCGTGAAAATGAAGTTGTAGCCCATCTCCAGGATAGAGCAAAGAAAATCAATCCTCCTCCACATCATCTTCAAGTAGTCTGGGGTCATAAAATATGCCTCCTGATGGAAATCAACTCCTTCACTTACAAGTGGAAAACAATACTTGTGGACTTCCACACAACGCCTAAATGCTTTTTCATCCAATGCAATAATAACCAAATGGTTCAACAGCTTAAGGGTGCCATTTCCAATCCTGAAGCTCTCAAGAAAGAGATCGATAATAGAATTTGGAGCTGCCCATGCTTCATTTAATGTTGTTAAAATAACCGTATTGTCAATCATGGAAGCATCCTTTAAAACTTTCTCAAGCGTAACTTCCTTGACAACCTACCAGCAGTTTAAATGGGTGTATCATACAAAACAGATAATTGATTTGGTTGAGAACAAAGTTAAGCCTCCAAACCAAATGAAGAAAAACACAGTATTCATTCGCTTATCGCAGTTAGAAACAACGTAAGATACTCCACAAATCATTCAAGCAAACAAGAAATTCCAAACAGTTCCCCAGTTGTCTATTAAGTATGAATAAAAATAAATCACCCTATCCTTATTTGGTAATTAGCACATTTGGGTCTAATCATAATGATAACTTTATGCATTTAGTAATATCAAGGTTTTTGTTACTATTTTAAGCAAGAAGGGGAATGCTCTTATTTCGTCTTTCCCTTAATAAGTCATCAAATTTGGTGCTTTTTATCCCCAGTTGCTACGGAGAACAAAGGATGAAATACAATCAATTCCTCTATTTAAGTGGTTCTCACTGCTCCTTGTTCCTATTCCTAACTCCTCCCCAGGTAGTTCCCAATGATTGGCATTTTCCATACTTCATGGGTGCAACATCACCCCGAACCCCCTTTGTTACACTTGTTCCAGGGGCCACATCCCCCCAAAGCCCCTAGTTACACCCCACTCCAAACTACTTGCTGCTTCTTATTGTTCGTGCTTCACACCCGTGAATCACTCACTTGCTCCTTGAATTATTGTATTGATTAAACTCTGTTCCTTCCTTAAATAACCCCATACGAAAGCTTCTATTACATCCTTAAAATCTAGAAATTTACCCCAATAATCATTCATTTCGATACATTCTGCATTAAAATTCCAACACAATTCCTTCCTTGTATGACCCCATCCCAAAGCTTCTCTTTTTTTTTTCCTATTGTTTTTGGTAAGAAACATCAGAAAAGCTTCTATTAATTCTGAAATTAAATTATTGCAGATGAAGTTTAAAACGGACGAGATATCCATCCTGAACAGGGCAACTAAAGGAAAAAAGCAACAAGAAAGAAACAACTTCTAAAAAACACCCAAAAAAAAATCATCTAGATCATCCTCTTTACATCAGGACATCATCTAGCTTCTCTTAGATCGCTTTGCCTTATAAAATAAAAAATAAATAAAAACAAGAACTGGCCATTGCCAAGCAAAACTATGAAAGGTATTTTCATAAGAACAAATTCTTCACAACCTTCTCGTTCTTCAAAAAAAAAAAAAAAAGAAGAAGAAGAAAAGATTCACACTACCACATTTTTAAAGAAGAGAGTGAAAAATTGACTCACTGAAGAAAAATCGTCGACAGCGGAGGAGGGGAATACATAAGGAAACGCAACAGAAGAAGAGTAGGAGAAGCTCTGTAGATAGCGGAGAGACTCGGAGTTTCTGAATAGGAAGAAGATGCATAAAATCACGGCAGTCAAGAAGAGCGCGCGGCGGATGACGAGCGCCGGGGGTTTCCGCCGCAGCATGTCGGAATCCGTTGGGAAAGTCACCGGAAGAGAGAGACGCCGGCGATCAAACGCCATCCGGTTGGCCCTTATTGAGGGCTTGCCATCGGAGTCGGAGTCGGAGACGGAGTCGAAGGGAGCATTGTTCTTAAACGTGTCGGTGCTGGGCGTCAGCCATTGCCACTTGCCAGAGGAGCTTTCAGTCTCGAGAGCGTTTAGATGTGGGTGGGTGGGTGGGTGATGTAGGTGGAGTAGTTATTTTCTCATTAGGATGACATTGTCAATTTTTGTCATCGTGCTTGTGAGAGTGACTTTTGTTCGAGGGATTGCTATGGTGAAGACCGTCCTCGTTAGCCACCGGTGGAGGACTTTTGTGCTGACCATTGGATTAAAATCCAATGGTCACAAAGTCATGCTTTTACTATACTTCTCTTTTGGCTACGCACACAATTGACTTGCTTAACTTAATGGTGGGTCCTACGTTTTTTACTTGCTTATGAAGGAGAGAATCGTACGCCAAACTACACAAGTGGAAGGCACGCACATTTTGGGTTGGACAGTGCATGGAACGCACACTTCACGCGTGGACTGGAAGTTTCGATCTCCTTGGCCCTGCTGACATAGGCGCAGCTGAACAGATAGAATGATGACACGTGGCACAGATGACAGCTAACCAGATAGATGTTTTGGCTACTATTTTCGTATTTTTTACACCATTTCACACTTTATTGTTCTACATTTTAAATTTGCAGATAAATAATTAGACTAAAATTAATTATTTTATGCACAAAATAGTTAGAAAAATTAGACAAATATTTTTAAAACTAAAATAGTTTAAAAAACACAAAATATATTAGAAATGCATATTTATGCGGTTTTGTTCACATAATTTTGTATTTGTAAGTAGTTTCACAAAATTGTTGTATGTATTTTACACAAAATTTAAATAATTGGAAGCAAGTTAAATTATTTTTTTTGGGTTTTGACTAACGTTTTATTAAAAAGCCTAGTCTTAATATATATCATGTTTTTTGTGTTTCTACCTTATAAACTCTTTGCCAGTATTTTATAATTATTTTATACTTTTTTAATTGTTAATTTACATTTTTAATTGAAGTTTTATTGAGTTTAGGGCCACAATTTTGAACATGATACGATGATACGATACGAAAACGATACGAGATAAACAGGTTTAGACCACACGTTTATTAATTGGACCATAAATAGGTTGACACAAATAACATAAAAATAAAAGGGCTGGATTCATGATAACAAGTCTAACATGCCTTAACACGTTTAATTAAACTGGCTGTAAATATGTCGACACCGCACTATACGGCCCGTCTATTTATAACACATTTAAACTTAAAAATAAAAATATTTAAAATATTTATAGTGGATTAGTATTAATTAAACATTGTGTTTTGTTAATTTTCTTTACTGGCTTTTTTTTATTTTTTTATTTTTAATTTTTTTTAATTTTTAATTAATTGGGTCATAAAAGTGTCATATGCGCATTGTTATCATATCAAACCATCATGACCTGCTTAGTAATCGTGTTAATCGTGTTGTGCCGTGTTACGCGTGCCATAAACGAGTCGTGTTTGTGTTTGCATTTCTAGCATGTTTATTAATCGTGTCGTGTTCTTGTTCGACCTAAACGTGTCGTGCTGTAAACGTGCCAATACAAACACGACACGAACACGTTTACTACCAGCCCTAATTGAGTTTGTGTTTTGACTATAACATTACTTAATGCCTTGATTTGAGTGAATATTGAGCGGACTTAACAAATATGTGCCTTGTCTATTGGACTATTTTATTGATGCTTACCGTGGATTAGCAGCGAATCAACACCGCGTGCGGCTATGCACGGTGGATAGCTCTTCCTTGCTTGACTCTGCCGGCTTAGACGCACCTGCAACAAGAGGAGGGAGGCTTCGGAGGTGAAGAAGAAACTGGGTAGGTAACAAACAAGGACTCTCCGATGCTCAAGGTAGATGCTGCTCTGTAGAGAACGGGAGCTAGTTAGGTGGGAAAGAGCACGCTTACTTGAGTGCAATAAATGTGCTCTATTTATAAGTTGCCACTTGAACTGGGTGTCAGGTGGGCTTTGCCCATGACCCGTATGTCACATCAAGGGTGTTAGAAGGTAGAAGACAAGTGTCATGCCCTCCGTCGGTGGATTAGTTCCCATCCAACAACGAGTTGTCTGCCATCTGTCGGCTAGTGGTGGCAAGTAGCAACCTGCTTGCAAGTTAAATAAATCTGACCTGAGCTGGTGTTTGACCCCAAGGAGGCAACCATTCATGCCATGGCCTGAGGGCCATGAAAAGCACCTCGGACAGACAATCTGAGCTTATTGGGGTTGGTTATTCGCTCCCAATGGGTCCTACCAAGCAGGTTTGCCGACCACCTGAAGTAGAGCACCTTAGTGATGGCACCGACCTCACCACTAACAGTAGCTCCCTAATTCACCTGGTCGGTGCTCGACCGGGTGGACTATGCCGAAAGGGTGAGGTCGGCTCAAGATAGGGCTCAAGCAGCGTCCTAGGGTAGCGGATGACGGAAGGTCATGAAATGAAGCTCGAAGGGACATGTGTCAACACGCGATTGGATGTTTCCCTAATATGTGTAATCATCTCGCCTCTTCTTTTTTCGTGCTCAAGTTTTGAGCCTGAGGCTACTATAAATAGGGCCTCGCCCCCTGTCATTTTCGCGTGCAACCAAGGCCACACTTTGTAACTTTTGAGTTTTAGCTAATGAGTTGTAGTCACCAACCTGAGAATTTTATTTTCCTGAGCTTCCACAACCCGATCAGGTAATTTCCTAAGAAGCCTACAAAAAGATAAGTGACCTTTTCGACTCCCAGAATGTAGATATTTTGTGGTCGGATAGCAGCACCAAAATAGAGAGGTCGACCTTCGAGGAAGTGGATATTGAAGGATTATCCTTATCCCCGGGGCAAGACGGGGCAAGCCAACTAGCCAAAATTTTGAGGCTCGATGCTAGGATGGTACCTGAGCAAGAGTTTCTCGACTTGTTGGATGGGAGACGCCCAATAAGACTATGCAGGGGTGAAGATCCATACGTTGGCACTACCACCGTTGGCATGTCCTAGATTACGGCCTTAAAGCGTGCCAGCCTGGAGGCTGCTGCTAGTGAACCAAGCACCTCTAGCCGAGAAAGCAGGGACCCAGTCCAAGTTGCGGGTCAGATTACCATTGAGATCTCCGACGAGGAGCTAGCAGTCGAGCAAGTGGCTCCCAAGGAGAGCGCTGCCAAGGAAGAAGAGGACACAGAAAGACTCGTTGTCACCCTAGTCTAGGGGGTGACTGCTTATCGGAGATCCCAACCTAGACAAACGTCTACAACAGGTTACTCGAGCGTAGTGATAGAAACTCGACTCGAGGACTTGCGCCATGAGTTTGGCATCCCCGACGACGTCGAGCATGATCATGGCCGACCAACATTAAACTTGCAAACGTTCAAGTGAACTTAAACAAGTCTGAGGGGACGACAAGGTATAGGGTACCACACGCTATTGTGCTCTACCTATTCGAGAAACGGGCATTCCCTGCTCGATTAAACTCAGTAAATGCATATCATCTATTTCTAAGAAAGTATGTTCTCGAGGAACATCCAACTTGGAACAGTAGGACGTTTCATTTCTAAGAAACACTCAACTTGACAAAAACATAATTTTAAATGTTCCTTCTCAAGGAACATCCAACTCCGATGAATTCCTTAACTCAATTCTTTTCTGAGGAGTATCTAACTCGAAGAAATGAAGTCTAAACTTCATTCCCGAGGAGCTCTAAATTCAACGAGCACTAAATTTAAAAATGAAATTGACATTCCACTTGAGAACAATCGCACTTGGAAAAGAAAAATTTGAAGATCAAAATTAAAAGAAAAATTTCAAGAAGCGATGGACTTGTAAGGAAGAAATAAAATTCCATTAAAAGAAAAGTTGTGGGTAGGTGCAAATAATCGGACACCTCCCAAGCCCAGATGGAGAAGAAACAAGATTAAGCCTGGGTTCCGTCCCTAGCATTTAGGGCTGGCAAATCATGTTACATGTTGTAATCATGTCAGCACGATTACACCACTACACGATTATAATAAACACGAACACGATACGATTAATAAATGTGCCTAAAATGCAAACACGAGCACGACATGCCTATAACACACGTAACACGACACGACATGATTAACAAGATTATTAAACGATCTGTGACAAATTGACACAATTATAACACGTTTATGACCCAAAAAATTGAAAAGAAAAAAAGAAAAAATAATTAACATCATACTTAATTCCAAAACATAACAAAAACACTCAAAGTAAATTTCAATCATAACAAACATTTCTAATTCAAAACATAACCAACATCAAAATATTTCTATCTTTAAATTATGTAATGTTTTATACTGCATCTTTTCTCCATTCTTTAAATTTTTTAAGAGCCTAGGTCGAAGAAAAATTATTTCATAGCCATAAATGGCTTTATTTGCCACGCATGGTATAGCTAAGAAACTGAGTCCTTAAATAGAAGACTCGAGAGAAAAAATTTTCGTTCCCTTTCCATGTGGGACTTTTAAAAGTTTCAAAAGCATTAAAATTATAACAAATAAATTAAAACCTTCCATTTCACACTAAGGGCTCATTCAGTATGGTGGAGGAAAGTGCAATAATACTCCTTTAGGTGCAAGGTTTGAATCATCAAACCTGCAAAATCATAAAATTTTTTTATTTTAAGTTTAAAAAGCATTACAACCATAATAAATAAATTAAAACCTCTCATTTCAAACTAAATGCTCACTCAGTGTGGTGGAGGCAAGTGCAATAATACTCCTTCACAAGAAGGTTCGAATCTTCAAACCTACAAAATCATAAAATTTTTTATTTTAAGCTTAAAAAGCGTTAAAACCATAATAAATAAATTAAAAGCTCTAATTTTAAGCCAAACTCTCACTTAGTGTGGTGGAGGCAAGCTCAATAATACACCCTCAGGTATAAGGTTTGAATCCTTAAATCTGCAAAATCATAAATTTTTTTTTATTTTAAGTTTCAAAAGCATTAAAACTATAATAAATAAATTAAAAGCTCTCATTTCACACCAACTGATCATTCAACGTGGTGGAGGCAAGCTCAATAATACACCCTAAAATGCAAGGTTTGAATCCTTAAACTTACAAAATCATAATTTTTTTTTATTTTAAGTTTAAATGTACTATAAACAGGCGGGTCCTACCATGTCGTGCTGACACATTTACTGCACGTTTAATTAAATGTGTTAAAGCATGTTAACATGTAAGCATGAATACAGCACATTTATTTTCATATTATTTATGTCAACCTATTTATGGCCCAATTAATATACATGTGGTCTAAACCCGTTTATATCGTGTCATTTTTGTATCGTGTCATCGTGCCATGTCTGAAATTACCAGCTCTACCGACATCGTTGTTCTCACAATCACTGTCCTCGCTGTCCACCTCAACAACCTCCTCTAGCTCTGGCCGCTGCACTTTGCCCTACTTCGGCTTGACAATAAGGGACCAGTCGAAGTCCACCACCTCGTGATGCTTTTCAATAATAAAATCCTGTAGGTCAGTCATTTTAAGGTAATAAAAGTCTACATACTTCGAGGACGACTTGAATTCCTCCACTGCCTAGGCTAGGCGACAAGGCAATTCGTCCCTTAGGAATTGCTTATGCTCAGCCTAGGAGGCTCGCAGCTATTCCCTCATGTGATTGACCTCGTCCTAGGACTGGTCGGCCTTATTCTTTGCCCCTTCGGCCTCCTCCTTTGCCTGTTCGGCCTCCGCCTTGGCCTGTTTAGTCTCTTCCTTTGCCTAATTAACCTCAGCTTTGGCTCGAGAAAGAGACTCATTGCTTTGATCAAGCTTGATGTTCTTGGACTTAAGCTTTTTCTTGACTGCGTCTTTTTCAAACATGGTCTTGTTGTGCTTCTCCCTCTTAAGGCCAAGCTCTTTCTGCCCAGCCATATAGGCCAGCTCCAAAAACATGAAGGCCTAAAAAGATGAAGGTTAGAGCATGAAGAATCCATTAAAAAAGAGCTCGGGATAGGAGTTTTGCTTACCTTGGCAGTGGAACAAAAGGCAGCACTGAACATGCCATAATAATTCTCCATCTGGAGGTTTTCCAAAAACGACTCATCAGGGATAACCTCAACAAGGTTACCAATAATAAGGCGCCAAGTATTTTTGCACCTCCTTGGGGGATTGGTCGAGGTTGGTAGCATGGCGAATGTAACGGCAAGCGACTAGGGCTGGTTGGATGAGCCCTCTGTCTTTGTTGGCGGAGGCGAGAGAACAACTTGGACTGTTTGGGGCAGTTGCTTGGTTCGTGGCAACTACTCAGACCTCGATGGTTGCTCCATTCTAGGGATCCTCTTCTACTTAGATCTGACCATGGCCTTCCCCTTTGATTGGCAAAAACTCTCCATTAGAGCTCTCCTTTCCTCTCAGGTAGTCAGTTGGGAAAACATTTCTGCAATAAGAACCAACAAAATCTCCCAAGTCAAGGCAAGCTCGGCAAAGCCAAAAAAAAAAAACTTGGAGCTCACCACCAGTCCAAAGCTAGCCCGACAGGTATAGGAACTACATAACGTCCTCGAGGTCCTTGTCTACTATGGGTGACCTCACATCGAAGAAGCCACTCGATGAGTCCTTGGTACTAGATGATGATGGCTCCCTCATCGGCCACCCAGATCTAGAAGTGCTCGGCCCCAAGATATCAGTAGCGTTCGGCCTTGCCACTATCACCTGCCCAACAAACCGAGCAAGTTGGATGTTGGAAAGGGGATTGAATCTATTGGACTCCCCAAACCAGCCATAATGGGAAAGAGTCTCCTTCCCAAGCAGGAAAGACTACTGCCTCGTGGACTCAGGCCTAGCGAACAGGTCCTCCATTGCCCTGATAATGTCGCTCGGTGCCCATGGTCTCTTAGACTAGATGTGCCCCTGCTCAAATGTCTTCGAAACATGCTAGTCCTCAAGGACAACTTCATTGGCCTAGGCTAAGTAGTTCCCCCCAGCATAGAACTACTCGAACTTCCAAAGCTTGTTTGAGTCGGAGTTGCCCAAGATGAAGTCCTTCTTAAAGCCGGTGACGAAGTTTCAATCGGACTGTCGAGGAAGCTTCTTCATTTTGTACACCTGCTTAAAGGCTTCCCACGGCATCTCAGTAGCCTGGTGGTACCTTTACAGCATGTACATCCTAATCAGTGACCTATAGCTATTCGGGTTGAGCTGGGTAGGGTAGACATTCAGATCGTTGAACCCCCGATGGAGGAAAGGATGAAATGGCAAGCATAGCCCGGCCTTAAAGAACTCTACATACAATGTGATGTACCTTTCGGGTGAAGTGAGGGGCGAATCTTTTTCCCTAGGGATGACAAGGTTGATGTCATCGAGGATGCCAAAATCATGGTGCAAGTCTTCAAGTTGAGTCTCTGTCATTGCGCTCGAGTAACCTACTGCAGACGTTTAACCAGGCTAGGATCTCCGATAAGTAGTCACCCCCGGGACTCTGGTGACGACAAGTCTTTCCATGTCCTCCTTTTCCTTGGCAGCGCTCTCCTCATGAGCCACTTGCTCGGCCACCCACTCCTCATTGGAGATCTCGATGGTAATCTGACCCGTTACTTGGACCAAGTCCTCACCTTCTCGATCGAAAGTGCTTGGTTCACTAGCAATCGCCTCTAGGTCAGCATGCTTTTGC
>CAMOHE010047651.1:25950-85673 GCA_946598075.1 Artocarpus hirsutus
GTCCTCAAGGACAACTTCATTGGCCTAGGCTAAGTAGTTCCCCCCAGCATAGAACTACTCGAACTTCCAAAGCTTGTTTGAGTCGGAGTTGCCCAAGATGAAGTCCTTCTTAAAGCCGGTGACGAAGTTTCAATCGGACTGTCGAGGAAGCTTCTTCATTTTGTACACCTGCTTAAAGGCTTCCCACGGCATCTCAGTAGCCTGGTGGTACCTTTACAGCATGTACATCCTAATCAGTGACCTATAGCTATTCGGGTTGAGCTGGGTAGGGTAGACATTCAGATCGTTGAACCCCCGATGGAGGAAAGGATGAAATGGCAAGCATAGCCCGGCCTTAAAGAACTCTACATACAATGTGATGTACCTTTCGGGTGAAGTGAGGGGCGAATCTTTTTCCCTAGGGATGACAAGGTTGATGTCATCGAGGATGCCAAAATCATGGTGCAAGTCTTCAAGTTGAGTCTCTGTCATTGCGCTCGAGTAACCTACTGCAGACGTTTAACCAGGCTAGGATCTCCGATAAGTAGTCACCCCCGGGACTCTGGTGACGACAAGTCTTTCCATGTCCTCCTTTTCCTTGGCAGCGCTCTCCTCATGAGCCACTTGCTCGGCCACCCACTCCTCATTGGAGATCTCGATGGTAATCTGACCCGTTACTTGGACCAAGTCCTCACCTTCTCGATCGAAAGTGCTTGGTTCACTAGCAATCGCCTCTAGGTCAGCATGCTTTTGCATCGTATCTGGGATGTGCGAATGCTAGCGGCACCGATGTATGGATCTTTGCCCCTACACAGTCTTACCGGGCATCTCCCATCCGACAAGATGAGAAACTCTTGCTTGCGTATCGTCCCGGCATCGAGCCTTATAATTTTAGCCAGCCAACCTGCCTTAGGGATAATCCTTCGATATCCACTTCCTTGTAGGTTGACTTTTCCATTTTGGTGCTGCTATCTGACCACGAAATATCTACGTTCTAGGAGTCAGAAAGGTCACTCATCTTTTTGTAGGCTTCTTGGGAAATTACTTAATTGGGTTATGGAAGCTCAAGAAAATAAAATCCTCAGGTTGTGACTACAACTCGGCAGCTAATACTCAGAAGTTGCGAAGTGTGGCCTTGGTTACAAGTGAAAATGACAATGGGCAAGGCCTTATTTATAGTCGCCTCAGGCATAAACTTGAGCACAAAAAATGAAGAGGGGCGATGATTACACTTGTTAGGGAAACATCCAATCGCGTGTCGACACATGTCCCTCCGAGCTTCATTGTGTGACCTTCCATCATCCGCTGCCCCGGGATGCCTCTTGAGCCCTATCTTGAGCTGGACTCACCCTCTTGGCATAGTCCACTTGATCGAGCACCGACCAAGTAAACTAGGGGGCTATTGTTAGTGGTGAGCTTGGCACCACCATTGAGGTGCCCTACATTAGGTGGTCGACAAACCTGCACGACAGGAGCCATTGGGAGCAAATAACCAACCCCAGTAAGCTCATATTGTCTATCCAAGGTGCTTTTTAGGGCCCCCAGGCCACAGCATAAATGGTCACCTCCTCAAGGTCAGACACTAGCTCAGGTTGGATTTATTTAACTTACAAGCAAGCTGCTACTCACCACCACCGATCGACAAATGGCAGACAACTTGCAGTCAGATGGGAACTAATCCACCGATGGAGGGCACAACACTTGTCTTCTGTCTTCTGACATTCCTTGATGTGACACACGGGTCATGGGCAAAACCCACCTGACATCTAGTTCAAGTGGCAACTTATAAATAGAGCACATTTATTGCACTTAAGCAAGCATGCTCCTTCCCACATAACTAGCTCCTGTTCTCTGCTAAGCAACACTTGCCTTAAGCGTTAGAGAGCTCTTGTTTGTTACCTAACTAGTTTCCTCTTCACCTCTGAAGCATCCCTTCTCTTATTGCATGTATGTCCAAGCCGATTGAGTCGAGCAAGGAATGTCTGTTTCTCGATTGGGTAGAGCACAACAGCATGTGGTACCTTATACCATGTCGCCCCCCTTAGACTTGTTTAAGTTCACTTGAACTTTTATAAGTCTAATGTTGGTTGGGCATGATCATGCTAGGCTAACTTTGTCTGGGTGGTCCGTGCGACAATGAACTAGTGGTCAGCGTTATGCTGATCAGTCCCAAGCCTGATTGGTCAGGATGACTCTCCTTCTTTAAGAGTTGGCGTCGGGTTCCCCGAGCTAGAGTTATGGCACCCCTATTTAGGGTTGTATCTTTCTTAACACACATTGCTCAGTGAAATAGCATAGGAATTAGAATTTTCATTAATGTATATATTTACATTCCAGCCTTGTCTAGCAGGTCTAGTTACAAAAGAATGTGGCTAGAGGTCAAAAAAGGTTTTTGGCTCCAATTAGCAAAAGAAATGTTTCAAAAGCTCAGTGTTTCAAGGATGACCGAGTGGGTTGCCCTCCATGTCAGATAGCCTATTGGTGCCTAGTTGAACAATTTCGATAACTTTATATGGTCCGTCCCAATTTAGGTCTAAGGACCCTAGCCTGGGTTGTTGAATAGTGGCCTTTTTAAGCACTAAGTCACCAACTTTAAAGCTCTTCGATTGGACCTATTTGTTGTAATACTAGGCAACAACTTGATTCCAAGCTGCATTACGGATCATAGCATGGTTCCTTTTCTCCTCAAGCAGATCGAGCTTGGACATCATGATCTTGGCATTCTTAATTTCTTTGTACTGCTCAATCCTGAAGCTTGGTAGCCCAACATCTACCAAGATGATGGCTTCAACCCTATAGACGAGGGAGAATGGAGTCTCCCTGGTAGCAGTTTGTATAGTTGTTCAGTAGACCCCAAGCACTTTTGGGAGCTCGTCGATCCATGCGCCTTTAATGTCTTTGAGTTTTTTCTTCAAGTTGTCCTTGATCGCCTTATTGACAGCTTTAACCTGCCCATTGCTCTAGGGGTAGCTCGGGGAGGAGAAAACCTTCTTGATGCCAAGCTGCTTGCACAAGCAAAGGAGGCTTGAGGACTTAAACTATTTGACGTTGTGGATCACAATGGTGTGTGGGATTCCAAACTGGCATATGATATTTTTCCATATGATATTGGTGCATTTGGCCTCAGTCATGTTGGTGCATGGCTCTACTTCCACCCACTTTGTGAGGTTGTCGATAGCCACAATGCAATACTTAAATTGAGATCAGGCCTAAGGAAGGGGTCCAATAAGGTCAATGGCCCACTTGGCAAAAGGCCATGGTGAAGTTACTGAGGTGAGTGGTTCAGGGCAATGTCTAGGCACCCTTGCAAACTATTGGCATTTAAGACACTTCCGCGCAAAGTTCTTTTAGTCTTGCTCCATAGTCAGCTAGTAGGATCCTTGCCGAAGACACTTTTGGGCCAGAGATCGCCCCCTAGAATGATTGTCACATAGCACTTCATGGATCTCCTTCATTAAATATTAGGCTTCTCTAAGACCTACGCACTTCAAACACAAGGTAATGTAGCCTTGCCGATAGAGTTTTTTGCCAATCATCGCATACTAGGCTGAGCTGTTGTGAATCCAGCATGCCTTTTCTCAGCAGTTGGGCAATTCAACTGTGGTCACGTATCTGATGATCGGCTCCATCCAGGTAGTTTCTTGCTCTTCGGTTACACTTGCCACTTCCTTGTTGATACTTAGCTTGGCTAATCTCTCGACGGGGATTGACATGAGCTCACTATTGCCCAAGCCTGAGGCTAGTCGAGCAAGCTCATCCGCGTCGAAATTTTTGGATATGGGGATATGCCTAAATGAGTAAGCTTTAAACTGCCCAAGGAAAGCCTTGACCTCTTGCAAATATGTGGTCATGGATTCTGTTTATTAGACTTGGAACACTCTAGTAACCTGTTGGACAATGAGCATCGAGGTGCTATGGATTGTTATGTGGTCCACCCCGAGGTTTCTCGTAATTGTGAGTCTCACCAGTAGTGCGCCATACTCGGCCTCATTGTTCGAGGCCTTGAAGTCGCACCAGAGTGCATAGATTGTCTTATATCCATCCCAACTGGTTAAGACCAACCCAACACCTGAACCCTCAGCATAGGAGGATCCATCCACAAAGAGTTTCCATTCTGATTCAGGCTCGGCAATATCATTTCCTCCATTGCTGCTTGGAGTTTCTTGATCTTCGATGGGGGCTTTCTCAACCAACGGCGTGCTCTTCTCGGCATCGGCAAACTTCGTAATGAAATCTGCAAGGGCTTGGGCTTTGATAGCCGTCCTCGAGATAAAATGAATATCATATTGATCGAGTTCGACCGACCATTTGGCCATCCATCTTGATATTTTTGGGCTCTAAAGGACTTGCCGAAAGGGGAACTTCATTAGGACTCGGATAGTGTGGCCTTGAAAATACGGCAGTAATTTTCAAGCCGAAGTGACAAGGGCAAATGTAAGTTTTCGAGTAGGTGTACCTCTCTTTGACACCCTGGGACGCATGGCTGGTGTAATATACAAGATTCTAACTTTGTTTTCTTCTCAATTAAGGAGCAGGCTGACAACATTTTCTGACACGGCAAGGTAGGCGTATAAAACTTCTCCCGGCAAAGGTTTGGATAGAAGCGGGGCGTGGCTAAGTACCTCTAAATTTTGAAAGGCTTCATCACACTCCCTGCTCCACTCAAACCTCCCCTTGAGTGCCTAAAAAAATGGGTGGCATATGTTGGTAGACCGGGAGACAAACCTGGAAAGGGCTGCTACCATGCCAGTAAGCTTCTACACCTCCTTGATAGTCTAAGATGAATGCATATTGATTACCATTTGAGCTTTGGCTGGATTGACCTTGATTTCTCTCTAGTTGACCATAAATCTGAGAAACTTGCCCAAGCTAACCCCAAACGTGCATTTTGTTGGGTTGAGTTTCATCCCGTATTCCTGGGGAATCTCATTCAAAGATCAACCATGTGGCCTACTGCTTGGACGGATTTGACGAACATGTTATCCATGTAAACTTCCATGGTTTTGCCAATCAACTGAGCAAACATTTTGTTAATTAAATGCTGGTAGGCAGCTCTGGCATTCTTCAGTACAAAGGCCATAACCACGTAGCAGTAAAGCCCTTGGTCGATGACAAAGGTAGTTTTTATTTAATCTTCCTTGGCCATTCAAATTTGATTGTAGCCAGAGTAAGCATCCATAAAGCTCAACATCTCATGCCTGGCAATAGCATCCACGAGCTGATCTATCTGAGGCAGCAAAAAGCAGGCCTTGTTAGGTCGGTATAAGCCACTTTCTGTTCGTCTTCTTAACGAGGACCACGTTTGCCAACAACTTTGGATATTTGATTTCTCAGATGAATCCAGCTTTTAAGAGCTTCTTGACTTCTTCATTAATGGCAGCATACCTCTCTGAGTTGAAGGCTCTCTGCTTCTGAATGATCGGCTTGTAGTCTGATCGGACATTCAGCTGGTGACTAATAATGTTAGGGTCAAGCCGGGCATATCCTCATGAGACCACACTAACACATCCCGATATTCTATGAGGTGCTTCTCCAGGTCAGCCTGGATCTCAAGTTTTAGCAAAGAGTCGAGTTGGACCAAGCGGTCAGGATGTGCCAGGTCCAAGTTGAACGACACCAAATGCTCAATAGGGGTAGCTCCCACCTCCTCTTCAGGCAGACTGGGGTCGAGGACAGAGAGCATTTTAGGCTCTTACTTAGTAGGAAACTGGATCTCATCGACCTTATAAATGGCTGAGACGTTTAGTTACCGAGCTGATGCGACCTTGACAGCATTAGCGTAGCATGTTGGGGAATCCTTTTGCTGTGACCTGACAACTCCGGCCCCATTGTATATTCGGAACTTCATAACCAGGTGTTAGGTGGAGACCACAACCTTTAGCACATTTAACATCAGACGGTCGATTATGATATTATACTGTGAGGGTTTGTCAACGATGAGGAAGTCTACAATGCGTGTTACTCGAGTAGCCCCCTCACTGAAGTTGATTAGGAGGCCGACCTTCCCAATTGCTCAGACACACTCTCCAGCAAAGATGTAAAGTGGTGTCTAGACTAGGATAAGGATAACATTGCTGATTTTTAGCTTGTTGTATGCTTGTTTAAAGAGAAAATCAACCGAGCTACCTTTGTCGATCAACACCCACCGAACTATGTTGTTGGCAATCTGGAGCTCACACATAAGGGTGTCATTATGTGGGTGGATAAGTTTATCTAACTCTTCTTCTATAAAGGTGATTGGAATATCTTGCTAATGGCAGATTTCTTTGATGTGCTCGGACATGTTGCTGAGCTCGCTCCTCTCAACTAGCTAAGCTTTCTGGATGTAAGAGGACCACCTACTTGATGAGTCCATAGTAACCAGCCCTCTGAAGATTGCCTGAACAATATTTGGGAGTTTCGAGGCATTCCAACCATCATCTCATGGGCAGTTCTACATATCTCGAGCTGGCTTGTCGTTTCTCCCAACTATAGAGCTTGGAGTTAGGACTCATTCTACGAACTTCTGCAAGTGCTCATCTCATACCAGCCTCTCGATCTGGTCCTTTAGCTAAATGCAATCATAGGTGTTGTGTCCCACATCTTTATGGAAGTTGCAGTACTTGCTTTTGTCCCGCTTCGTCTTATTGCCCTTAAGCTTAAGCGGATGGACCAATAGATTCCTTCCACTTACCTGGGCAAGTACCTCGTCAACACTCACGATTGGAGGAGTATAGCTCTAGAACTTGCCAGTTGGCACCTTTGGCTTCTCGGTTTTCTTTTCCTTATTCCTCTTCTTATTTTGCTTGGCACCTGGCTACTCGGGCGTCGACTTCTGCTGCTTTTCCTTCTTGCTACCACTGCTGTTGCCTTATTCTCGATGGCTCTTCATATATTCGGTTACATCAGGTTACCTTTGTGCGTAGTTGAGCATTTAAGAAAATGTGCTCGATTGCTTGAAAGTTAACGACCAAGTCAGCTTCTCATCTCGGAGACTCCCGACGAAGGCATGCTTTAGGGTTTCGTATTCGACATGCTTGACCTCGAGCACTACTCCGGTAAACTGATTAATGTAATCTCTGACATTGCCATCTCCCTGTTTGACAGCATAGAGATAAGTTATTTCTTTTCTCCTTGTCTTAGTGGTGGAGAAGGCAACAGAGAAGGCATTAGAAAGCTAGCGAAAGGAAGTGATCGAGGCCAGTTCCAAGCGTCGAAACCATTGCCGAGCCAACCTAGTCAATGTCAAAGAAAAGGCCTTACACATGGTTGCATCATTGGTGTTTTACAGAAGCATGTGTCCTCAGTACAATTCAACGTGCTCGTCAGCGTTGACAGTGCCGTCATAGGCCTTGATCTACGAGACTTTGAATTTTGGCAGCATAGGGGCCCGCGTGATGGCGTAGGTAAATGGCAGGTCTAATGCACCGACGACATCTAATCTGAAACGGTTGTTGCGGATCTCGTTGATTCGGCGCTACAACTCTCGAAGTTGGTGGTTATTGGTATCTTCAGGCAATTCCACCTTATAGGGTGCTCCGCCCTCAACCCTATCGCCAGCCCCAAGCCAGCAACCTTGTTGAGCTTCCCCCTGGCGCCCAAGCAGATCAAAAACGAAAGCTCAAGAACCCTACGGTGATGGATCCCACGCCTCTTGTAGGCCAAGCTGGCCTTCTCACACAAGCCTATTGTTAACTGAGACTCCTTGCATGGATTGTCTAAAGCACTTGAAGTCAGCTTCGCTGAGGTCGATGGCTGCTTGTCCTACTCGACCCCCAGTCTAGTCAACCGAGGTTGGGGGAAGGAGGACCAGAGCCGGCTGGCACTGAGCTTGTTGCTATGTGAGCTTCTGTGTGAGTATCCAAACAGCATTTCAACTAGGTCATGTACTTGTTCGGCCTTTGCTGTGCTTCCCTGACCCCCAGAACAGGATCGAGTAGCTTAGGGGCGGCCTCTAGGTCTAGCTGGATTTTGGTTCTGGTTTTAGGCTTCTCCCAACCCCTCTTATCGAGCAACCTTATCCCGAGTATTGCCTCGCGTTACCATCTTTAGTTCATGAGTTGGTTTGTGGCTGATGATTTCAAGTGAAGGCGTAGGCGCCTTCCTTCTAGCGCCAAAATGTTGATGCTTATTGTGGTTTGGCAGTGGATCAACACCACGTGCAGCTGCACACAATGGACGGTTCTTCCCTACTCGACTCTGCCAGCTCAGACGGACCTACAACAAGAAAAGGGACGCTTCAGAGGTGAAGAGGAAACCAGTTACGTAACAAACAAGGGCTCTCCGACGCTCAAGTTAGGTGTTGCTCAGTAGAGAACGGGAGCTAGTTAGGTGGGAAATAGCATGCTTGCTTGAGTGCAATAAATACGCTTTATTTATAGGTTGCCACATGAACCAGCTGTCAAGTGGGTTTTGCCCATGACCCGTGTGTCACATCAAGGCATGTAGAAGACAAGTGTCGAGCCCTCCGTCGGTGGATTAGTTCCCATCCGACTACGAGTTGCCCGCCATTTGTCTGCCAGTGGTGGCGAGTAGCAGCCTGCTTGTCAGTTAAATAAATCTGACCCAAGCTAGTGTCTGACCCCGAGTAGGCGACCTTTCATGTCATGACTTGGGGGCCCTATAAAGCACCTTGAACAAATGATCCAAGCTTATTGGGGTTGTTATTTGCTCCCAATAGCTCGTACGGAGCAGGTTTGCCGACTGCCTGAAGTAGGGACCACCAACATATTTGTTTTATACGTTTCTTATAATTTTCCTAAATATTTTAGAAGTCAAGCTTTCATTTAATTTTGAATCACCTAAATTGGATTTTTTGTTTTGGCGGACCTTATTTTTATTCAGGCTCCCGAGGTTTTTTTTTTTCTTGTCATCAAAATTCTCACCAAATTATATGCATGTGATACATCGAACTCTTCATTTATGAGTCTAACTTTTAGAAAGACAAGTTTTAGGAATTTCTAAAAGTATTTTATTTTGTATAAATTTTACAGGAGAGTTGCTCGATTTGGGAATATGAACTTTAGACAATTATTTCAACCCAAGTTTTTCATTACCTTATGTGAAATTTCTATTTGAAATCTTAAGTTTATTGTTAGATAACTAACATTGATAATATTTCAAACACGAGTTATGACTTCCATCTTTTTTCTTTATTGTTGCATTGACTTCCATCTTTTTTTTTTTTAACTGTTGCATTCATGCATACATATAGAATAAGGCTACAAGATGCATTTGAAGATAGTAATAGAATGATAACATAAGATAGGAATGTGCTTCGTCATGAATATGTGAGTGTTAAGTGGGATTTTTGGAAATTGTTGTTTGCGGAGAACTATGATCGAACAAAGCTGTAAGAAAGGAATGTGATGCGACATGAATATGTGAGCGTTTAAGAGATATTTGGAAATTATTGTCTATGAACCTTTGTGGGCTTCAATCCAAATTATGTGCCCTCGGACTCCAGCATTATTATACATAATGTGGTTCTTTGCTAAATTATTACACATTTTGAGCACTACGGCACTACCATTATGGGCTTCAGCTCAATTATTTGTTCTACAGGCTTCTGTTCTACGGGCTTCGCTCCAATTATATGTTGGGGGAAAGAACTAAACAGCATATGTTACTTAAAGGTGAGTAAATAATATCATATAGTCTAAAAAAATGTACAAAATAGTAGATTTAAATTTTAAATAGATTCCATAACTTCGAAAAGACAAAAAAAGCCCTTCGACTACCCAAAACAAGAAACTGCTATATACAAAACCAAAAATCGAAAACCAAAAAACTGCCTCCATCAAAACCCCTTGCAAAAATCTTCTAAGGAATCCTCGCCTTCATCGCCTTCCTCGACGATTTCCAAGCTTCTGTCGTCGTCCTTGGCAACTTCCAAGAATTTGTCGCTGTCCTTGGAGAATTCCTGAACTCTGTTGCCTTAAAAAAAGGCTTCACGAATGTCGTCGACTTACTCTCAGGCCGCCGTTTCAAAGAAGCATCTTCATCACCGAATCAACACCTACAACAAAAACAATGCCAAGTAAGTAACGAATTTCCTAGGGTTTTTTATGATTTTTTGTTCTCCTGATGCTAGGTAAATATAGTATTACATTGGCTCTATGTCTTCTTGGTTGCAAAAAATAGAAGGAAATATGGTTTTTATTGGTAAATACTATATTTCCTAGGGTTTTTTTATGTTTTTTGTTTGTATATTACTGGGTAAATACTATATTGCATTGGCTATATGTGTTCATGGTTGTGTAAATTGGAAGGAAATATGGTATTTCTTGGTAAATACTGTATTTTCTAGGATTTTTTACGTTTATTGGTTTGTGTATCACTAGGTAAATACCGTATTACATTGGCTTTGTGTGTTCTTGGTTGTGAACAATGGGATTTTTTACATTCTTTTGTTTATGTATTGATGTGTAAATACAATATTACATTGGTTTTGTGTTTTGTTAGTTGTGAAAAATGGAAGAAAATATGGTGTTTCTTGGTAAATACTGTATTTCGTAGGGATTTTTTACGTTTTTTTGTTTGTGTATTGCTGGGTAAATATAGTATTACATTGGCTCTATGTGCTCTTGGTTGTGAAAAATGAAAGAAAATACGGTATTTTCTTACTAAATACTATATTTCCTAGGGATTTTTACATTTTTTGTTTGTTTATCATTGGGTAAATACAATATTACATTGGCTCTGTCTGTTCTTGGTTGTGAAAAATAGAAAAAAATACGGTATTTCTTAGTAAATATCGTATTTTTTGGGGATTTTTTGCCTTTTTTTGTTTGTGTATTGCTAGGTAAATACAATATTACATAGGCTCTGTGTGTTCTTGGATGTGAAAAATAGACGGAAATACGGTATTTCTTAATAAATACTGTATTCCCTAGGGATTTTTTACATTTTTTTTGTTTTCGTATTGCTTGGTAAATACTATGTTACATTGGCTCTATGTGTTCTTAGTTGTGAAAAATAGAAGGAAATACAGTATTTCTTAGTAAATACTATATTTTCCTTGGGAATTTTTACATTTTATTGTTTGCATATTGCTGGGCAAATATTGTATTACATTGGCTCTGTGTGTTCTTAGTTGTGAAAAATAGAAGAAAATATGGTATTTCTTAGTAAATACTATATTTCCTAGGGATTTTTTTACATTTTTTTGTTTGCATGTTGCTGGGTAAATATTGTATTACAGTGGTTGTGTTTGGTTGCAAATTTGTGGCAAATACTGATCTTTATTCTTGACTTCATATAGGAAATCAAAATGAATAAACCAAAAGAAGAATGGGATACATCATCAGGCTCATCATGTGCTGTAGCATCAAAGTAATGAGTGAAATCAAGAGAATACTGACAAAAAGCTAAATGGAACTATTCAAAAGAATACCATCTGGGAACTTCCTTAGGCTAAAGATTGACACCTTCCCTACGAAAATAGGATGCCAACTGTTTTTAAGGCATGTTGAGCACACAGATGTCTATGAGTTTGCATTTATGATAGGGATAAAAAGTTGATAATAGGGCTATAAGACTTTGAATAATTACATGCCTCAACTATGAGCAAATATATGACGTGAAAAAACAGAACTGCCCGAAGACAATATTTTGACAAAGTATTTTGATGAAGATACAATTTTTCTCAAAGACAGTGGAATTATTTAAAGATGATAAAAAAAAAAATTCTCAAGCAAGGAGATGATGAAGACATTGTGAAGCTCATCAATCTCTATTCCATCCACGAGGTACTAACCTCAAACGAAAACAAAGTCAAAATAAGTGAATTATTTGAAGCTTCTACACAATGATGAAGAGTTCAAAAAATGTCCTTGGGGAACGTTATCCTATGAAGAAACAATAAAGTGCTTCCACAAAGCTATGGTATTTTGGACATTTGAAAAACTGCCCATTATGAGAGAAAAAGAACTTGTAGAGCTACATGATGGAGTAGCAAAGCTAAGAATATTAAAATGGGCAACTCTTATGCTGGATGGGATGATTTGGATAGCTTGTTTGATGATAAAAATGTGAGTATTTTAAATCAAATACTGTTAATAGGCTTCTGTATTACATAGTAAATAGAACATTATTGTGAATAAAATATTACTACAAAACTATAATATAACATAAATTTTATTACACGCAGGTCAAAGTGGAAGAAATAGTTCCATAGGAAGAAGAAAAGAAAAGAATATACATGAAATTTTTTCACGACAACAGAGAAAAAGATGGAGAAAAAGAAAAGGGGTCTAGATTGGCTTATCATGAGATGAATGACTCTGATGATGATTTTGTCAATCTACCACCACCTCTAAAAGTAGAAGAAAAAGAATTAAAGGAGCTAAGAATTAAAGTAAATAAACTATGAAAAACAAACGAAAAATCATGTAAGGAAAACAAAGAATGTAAAGAAAAGTTGAGTGAGATTCTTAGATATGTTAAAGATAACCATTGCCACATGTTCCCAATGAAAAAATAGAATGTTACTGAGGAATCGTAAAATGTCAATGGCAAAGGTGATATCGAACAAGAAGAAGCAATTAATTTAGGAGATGATAGCCAAAACCAAAAAGACAAATTGGCAAATAATTGGGCTTTGAATTTGATTTGGATAATGTCATCAACAATGCAATCATGGGAACAAATACAAAAGAGGTGAACAAAGCAATTTGTATCAATTTGGTAACATAGTATTTATATGCATCTATTTAAGTACTAGGCTTGGATTTAAGCAGGCAATACAGTATTTACATTGTAATACTTATTTCATTTGATTCAAATTAAAAATTGAATTATCTTGTTAATATAGTATTTCACTACTTGTATTAACCTGTTAAATGCTGTGTCCAAATTTGTGCAGCTAATACAGTATTTACATTGTAATACTATATTTCATTTGACTCAAATTAAATTAGGAAATTGTATTATCCTGTTAATATAATATTTCACTGCTTGTATTAACCTGTTTAATAATAGGTTTGGATTTATGTAGGTGGTATAGTATTTACATTGTCATACTGTATTTCATTTGATTCAAATTAAATAGGGAATTGTATTGACCTGTTAATGTAATATTTCATTGCTTATATTAACTTGTCAAATGCTGGATCTAGATTTATGCAGGTAATATAGTCTTTATATTGTATATATTCAAATTAAATTAGGAAACTGTATTATCCTGTTAATATAGTAATGCATCTGTTTAAGTACTAGGGTATAGATTTTTGCAGGTAATACAATATTTACTTGAATTAAGCTGCTATAATAATATTTTTATAAGGATTGTATTAAATATTTTTGCCTTAGTAGTTTTTGGTAACTATCATATTTCCATCCTATTAAAAACGGAGGAAGAAGGAAATCAAGAGAGAGAACAACAAGAAGAAGAGAAGGAGAAAGAGAGAGAACAACAAGAAAAAGAGGAAGGGCAAGAAAGAGAGAACAAGAGGGTATAGAGGAGGAGGTAAATACTAAGACTTAATAAATTATGTATTTCTTTGTGAATAATATGTATCTCTAAAAGCAAAAGTTGTAATAGCTCATTATTTCCACTTCGAAAAAAAGAAAACACAGGAAGAAGAACAACAGAAGAAAGAGAAAGTACCAGAGCAAGAAGAGAAAAAAGAAGAGTTAAAAGAGAAAGAAGAAGAGCTAAATAACGAAAAACAAGAACAAAAAGATGATAATGGATAAAAGAATCTAAAGGCAACAAAAGAGGTTAAAAAATGTAACGCCCCGAAATTAATTAAGTGTTATTAGTATGTAAAATGGTAGATTAATATGCCATAATGAGTATTTTAAACTTAATTTGATCATTTTGTGAAGTTTCTAAATTTAGGTTCTTTTTTATTATTTTAATGATATTTAATTACTCTTAATTATTTTTAATTGCTATTTTAATTATTGAAAACAAAACAATTTACCAAATGACTAACACGTCCCACTTTGGAAAACCACGTGCGGAACGTGGTAATGCTTTGAAAACTGCTCTCCTTTTCTTTTATAAAATCTCTCTCTCTCCCTCTTTCTTTCTCTCATTCATGCTCTCTCTCATTCTCTCTCTTTCTCTCTTAATTTTTCTCCAAAAATCTTGAAAGAAAAATCAAGCCCAAGCTTTGAATTAGCGGATTAGAGGCTTGGGGACGTGATTGAACAATCAAAAATACGATTTGAAGCTCGAATCTGAGGTTAATTGTCAAAATTTCAAAATTTTTTAAATTTTCTTGCATTTCAAAATCTAAGCTTTCTAAGCTTAGAAAACCTTCAATCTAGGTTAAAGGAACTTAGGGTGACTAGAATTTAAGCTTTGTTTGATCAAAAACGAATTTAAATCAAAATTTTTTATTTTTCTCCATTTTTCTCTAATTTCAAGATTTTTCAAATATTTGTTCAAACCTTGTTTAAATGCATTAAAAAGTATTCTATTATGTTTTTCTATCAATTACAATCATTATCCATGCCTGAGAACTGAGAAAAATAGGTTAAAATGAATATTTGGGCTCGGAAGGCCAAAATCTCATGCTTGGAAAATTTTAAAATTTTTCAAGATCGGCAGGTTGAAGTTCATGTTCAGTAGGCCAGATTCATAAGTTCAACAGGCTGGATTCATAGGACCGGCAGGTCAAACCTAGAAAAGTTCGGCCGACTGGACATGGTCTTTTGATAAGCTGAACTGCACAGTTCGGCTGGCCGAACCAGGGCGACCGACAATGGTGAAATTTTGTAATTTTTCATCCGTTTTTGCTAATTTGGACCCCGATTGAGATTCCAACCTTATAAAATGATTTTATAAGTACAAATGCCACACTAGGACACCATGAGATAGTTTAATGACATAGAATATCTTAAGTTAGATACTAATAAACTAAGTTACTATACATTTAGGGTTGTTTATGGATCCGCAGAGCTAATGTATAGCGGACCGAGATTACAGTGTGGGACACCTACACAAGTTTTGACGTAAGACTTCTACCCCTTTCTTTGGTAATCTAGTTTTAAAAATGATTTTTGCCCCAAAAGAATTTTTATCAAAATGTTTTCAATGATTGATTGAAAATGGATATTAATATGATTGTCCTCACAAATATAGTTGAGGTGGTTTTCATAATAAATCTCATAATAAATGTAAATGACAATACTTGGTAAAAAGAGATTTTTAATAATTATGAAAAATATGTAAAAGGGCATGATGCGATATCAGAGATCGGGTCGTGTAACGTGCGACCTTGGAGGCAAGTCCCAAAACCCAGTTGGGCCATTACGGTAGTGTTATACATATGGTTTGCCCAGGAAAAAGAAAATGATATCCTTTCTGGTCGACTAATAAATTGTTTTGGTAAGATAAGGTTTTATTAATTTTCATTTATTTATTTATTTATTTATTCAAGTTTGTTTTTTAAATATTTATTTGAATAATGAAATTTCCTTTAAAATTAAATGTCTTTAAATATATAGTCATACTGAGCCCTTTGCTCAAATTTTACTTGTTTTAAATGTTTTCCCCCCTTTCTAGGCCAATTTCAGCTTAGGATTGGAAAGAGTTCGTTGATCGGACCGGCGAACAGTAGAAGAACCAAGTAAGTATTTGAATAATAAAATCAAGGCATGTATAACTTTAACTCTTCCTTTTATTTTAGACTATGGTTGTAAATTTAATATTGTCGATACTCTCTATGTGTGCACAACATGTGGTTCAGTATGACCCATTCTCGTTTCTTCGTATTTCTTTATTATTATTCTTTCATTGTCTACTTTGTTATTTTATAATTATGAATGCTAATTTAAAAAGGTTTTTAAATCATTACACTTTTACCTATAAATTTTAAATTCAAAAACCCAAGTTTTAACTAAATGTTCACTTAATTAACTTAATTATTCCACCACGTCACCTCCCATACTTCGGGGCGAGACAGAATGGTATCAGAGCTCAAGGTTATAAACCTTAGAAATTATGCACACATAGGTACAACAATGAAATACCACTGACGGTCTAAATTTTGTTTTCAGAAGTGAGAAAATGGCACCTAGACGACGATCAATAGCTGACGCTGAGTTCAAAAATGATGAAGGCATGATGAGGGCTATGTTTGTCGCATTTCGGTAGATGGCAGCCAGGGCAAGACCGGATGATTCTGAGGCCAATCGTCGGCATTCGTACTTTAAGGAATTCTAACGTGTGTCTATATCGACCTTTGACAAAAATGAGGACCCATAAGTGGTAGAATATTGGTTAGATTCAGTCATTAAGCACTTGGATACTCTTGGTGTGCCAGCAGAGTATCGTGTTGAATTTGCTGCATATAAGTTTGAAGGTGGTGCCAATATCTGGTGGAAGCAGGCAAGACGCTTGGAGAATAATGGTAATATTAGTTAGGATAGGTTTGAGGAGCTGTTCTACGATCGATACTTTCCACAGGGATACAGGGACCAGACGGTGGCTGAGTTTTACAAATTGCAACAGAGTGACATATCAGTTCGGGGGTACGAGGAAAAGTTTAATGAACTGGATAGGTTCGCTCCATCTATTGTGGCATCGGAGCGTGAGAAGTGTATCAAATTCCAAGACGGACTTAAGGCTTCTATTCAACGACAGGTGGTTGCCTTGCAACTTAGGAATTTTGGAGAGCTTGTATCAGCAGCCATATCTATGGAGAACGACTATTTGCAATATTGTGAAGATCGGGCCAAAAAGTCAAGAGGAGCGGTAGAAGAAGCAGAGTAGTCGATAGACTTTGGGGAAGAACAAACAGAGCGATGTGAATACGGCAGCAGCAGTTCATCTAGCAACGGGTGCTGCAACCCCTACAGCTTTCACTGCCATTATTGCCAGTAACCAGGACACATTAAGAGGAATTGCTCGATTATGAGTGCTCGTCTAGGACTTCATGCCAGAGAAGGAGCTAGTCGTCAGCCTCAGCCTCAGCAGTACCCTCAGCTTTAGTTTCATCAATTCACTCCTCAGCAACTGCCATACCCTGCACAGGGACACCAGCAGCAGAGCTTCCAGCACAAGATTCCTCAATACTGAGCACCAAGTACAGCCAGTGTATAGTCACCTCCATCGCAGCAATATCGGCCAACTAACCCAGGATCTAATAGTGCTAGTAGAGGTAAAGGGAAAGCCCCAATGTAGGTTCACATGATGACATCAGGGAGTTCGGATGCCTAAAACAGTATTGCAGTTGTCAATGGTATGATCATAGTCTCTCAGTCTCTAGCTCATGTTTTATTCGATACAGGTACCACTCACTCTCTCATTTTGAGTTCTTTTGTATGTGCTTTGGGATTAAAGATACAAGAATTTGATGAACCCCTAGTCATAGCTTCACCCTTGGGGCAGGTTTGTGTAAATTGTATTTGTAAAGCTTGTAAAATAGAGATTAGGGACGAGATTTTGAAGAGTGATTTGATTATAATCCCCATGAGTTCATATGATATAATCCTAGGAATGGACTGGTTGTCTAGGTATAATGCAATGATAGACTATCAGCTTAGGAAAGTAACCCTAGTGTCCGATAGGAGTACGGCAGTCACTTACCAGGGTGGTGGTGATCGGCTAATGAGTGAGCGTCTTGTAAAGGCATGTCTCGGAGGGCAAAAAAATACAGCTTGTTATACCTTCCACATGAACCTATAAGGAGAGCCTAATGCTTTGAGAGGACATGCAGCAATCCTAGTGGTAGATGAATTCAAAGATGTCTTCCCTGACGAGCTACCAAGATTACCACCGCATCAAGAGATCGAGTTTAGTATTTAGTTGCTTCCAAGAATAGCACCGATCTCTATAGCACCTTATCGGATGGCGTTAGCAAAAATGAAAGAACTAAGAAAGCAACTTCAAGAGCTTGCTGATAAGGGATACATCCGAAATAGTATATCGCCATAGGGAGCACCGGTTTTGTTTGCAAAGAAGCATGATAGAACCCTTAGGTTATGCATTGACTATCGACAGCTAAATTAGGTCACGGTGAAAAAGAAGTGTCCCCTGCCCAGGATTGATGAGTTGTTTGATTAGTTGGGAGGTTTGGGGTACTTCTCAAAGATAGATTTGACGTCGAGATATCATCAACTTAGAATTAAGGAAGAGGACATTCCCAAAATAGCTTTCAAGACCTGATATGGACACTTTGAGATTCTGGTAATGCCATTTGGACTGACAAATGCTCTGACAGCCTTTATGGACTTAATAAGCAGGATATTCAAACCTTATCTAGATCAGTTCATGATCGTGTTCATTGGCGATAACTTGGTTTATTCTAAGACTTGGGAGGAGCATGAGCAGCATCTTAGAATCGTGCTTCAGACCCTACGGGAGCACCAATTGTATGCCAAGAAGGAAAAATGAGAGTTTTGGTTGACAGAAGTCAAGTTTCTGGGTCATGTCATCTTTGAAAATGGTATCTCAATGGATCCTTCTAAGGTTGAAGCCATAGTGGAATGGGAACGACTGAGGAATGTGGTAGAAATCCATAGCTTCTTAGGACTTGTAGGGTATTATAGGAAATTTATGAAGGATTTGTCGAAGATAGCAGCGCCATTAACAAGATTGATCAGGAAGAATGTCAAATTTGAGTGGGAAGAAGAGTGTGAGCTCACTTTACAAGAACTAAAGAATTGGTTAACTTCAGTACCAGTATTGATCATTCCCAACAATGAAGAACCGTATGAAGTTTATACAGACGCCTCAGGATGTAGACTCGGGTGTGTGTTGATGCAACATGGACGCATGGTAGCGTATAGATTGAGACAACTACGACCTCACGAACAGAACTACCCATTCATGACTTAGAGCTCGTAGCAGTGATTCACGTGCTGAAGATTTGGAGGTGCTATCTGTATAGGACGACGTTTCATGTTTTCTCCAACCACAAGAGTTTGAAGTATTTGTTCACTCAGAGGGTGTAACACCCTAAATTTTAAGCTAGGGGTCTAGTTAAGATTATATGAATGTGTTTTTATTTTTACCACTTATGCACTTATTTTTTTTTTTACTTATGAAATTGCCATGTGTTTATGGGATGATAGAACTTCATGCAAAGGTGTTATATATATATATATATA
Source organism: Artocarpus hirsutus (assembly GCA_946598075.1). Taxonomy (NCBI): domain Eukaryota; kingdom Viridiplantae; phylum Streptophyta; class Magnoliopsida; order Rosales; family Moraceae; genus Artocarpus; species Artocarpus hirsutus. The sequence continues at coordinate 44,974 of CAMOHE010047651.1, forward strand.
TATATATATATATATATATCTTGTGTGTTAATTTATAAGTGTTAATACGTTTATATATATATAGAAATATATAAATTTTTTAAATATATATAAACGTTAATTTATATGTTAATTGTAAGTTAATTTACAAGTATTCTTTATATATATAAATGTTATATTCTATATATAAATATTTCTATATATATACTTATCTTTACGTAATATAAGAATTAATATGTTTCTATATATAAGGTTAATTCATATAAAAATAAAAGAAAGGAAAGTTATGTTATATATTAATGTAATGTGCACAATATTTTGTATGATTGTATAATTGTAGTGGATAATGACTAACGTAATTTATGTATATGTGAGTGTGTTTGTTACGGTATAATTTTCATTTATTTGCATATTATCTTCTCTTTTTTTATTCCATATGGGGGAATAACTGACTTTTTATGTGATTGGATAATAATTGTTGATTGATTGGTATATTTTGGGATTATTTCGTCATTTAAGGAAATGAAATGTTTGACTTTTAATTGATTGAATTTAATTGATAAGGTTTCCTACTTTTGAAAGTTGATATATGGTAAGTAAGAGCTAATTTATTAATTCTTCCCCTCATTCTTCTCTAATCCCACGTGTAAATTGCCCCTAATTAGTCAAGATATTATCATTATATTTTGATAGTTGACTTTTTAATGATAATTGAAATTTATGATAGGTTTCCTATTTTGATGATTGAAATTAGGCAAGTGGAGTTAATATTGGAATCTGAAATTATCTTTAATTCTTTTATTCCTTTATTGGATGATTGGTTGACTTATTTAGAATTCTATTCATAGAAAGTCAAGATACTATCAATATATTTTCCTTTATTGAATCATTGACTTTCCCCTCCCATGAGTATGCATTCCATTTTTATAAAAGATTTGTTTCTTATATAGAAGGCTATGTTTCTTTTTTTATATATTACTCTCATTCTTCTCATTTTACTCACAAATCCTCTCAACCTCTCAATCTTCATGTTTCTTCTTCTTCTTCTTTTCCTTCTTTATTTTGCTACTAAGAGTAAGAATGTGAGAGAGAGAGAGTAGACGAGAGAATGAAAGAAATTAAGAAGAGAAAAGGAAAGAAAAGATTAAGGACACAATACTTAAGGAGACATATGAATGCATAAAGAGAGGATAGAAAATCATGAAGGTGTTCAATGACTTTCATTAGAATATGAAGGGATATATTGTGTGATGTGAAGAATGAATGAATAATGATGTATAAAATCTAAGATGATCATGACTAAATGGTTTGTGTAAGTATACCCTCCACTGCATCACTTGAACAATAGTATGTTTTAAAGCATGTTTTAAAGTTATGTATGTTGATGAATATGTTTAAAGATAATTTTGATGATTTTTCATGAGTATGATGTGAACTCTCTTGTTGTCGTGAACCAACCAATGTTATATATGTTTTCATGGTCAAATCCTTGAGGAAGCATGTTCCAAGATAGGAACCATCTATGAATGAATGTTAAGGGTTCTGACTGCTTGAGATTAACATTATGCTGCGGGCCCAAAAACCTAAAAGTAATGTATGTTTATGAAAGTATGTTTTTATGTGGAACTACCGTGGTTTACTTACTAAGCATTAGGCTTATATAGTTCTCGTGATGCAAGTGAGCTTCCAAGTAAGGATGTAGATGACTGAGCAAGAATGGTCCAAGGTCCCATGACGAGTCTAAGATAGAATATTTATTTCTAAGGATTTCTTTGATGTTATTAGAAACTAAGAATTGTTATTGAGGACATTTAGGGGATTTTCTAGCTTTTGTATAAGTGTTGTAATCTTAATATTTCTGCTGCTAATGATAAAATAATTTCCACATTTAGGTTGAGCTAAGATTTGATTATTTTTTGGCCCATCTTCACATGCATGAATGAACGATGCGTGGTGCTCCTCTCCCCTCTTTCCTCCCCGAGGGGGGGGGGTCGTTACAAAGGGATTTGAACTTAAGGCAGCAAAGATGGATGGAATGCATGGAGGATTATGATTTCACACTACAGTACCATTTTGGAAAAGCTAATGTAGTCACGAACGCGTTGAGCAGAAAGTCTTTGGGGATTCTTGCTTGTTTGGCTCTCGAAGATTGGAATAGAGATGCAACAGTGAGTGAGTTTGGGCTACAGCATTATAAAGATTATGATCATGCTTCGGTGTATTACATGGAGATGACCCCAACTCTTATTCAGATGGTGAAATAGAATCAGTGGTAAGATCTGCATCTAAGGGGAATCTGGACTCGAATTCAGAACGAAGAGCAATTTGAAGAATGGAGGGTACATGCGGATGGATCTTTGTATTTCAGGGAGCGTCTAGCAGTTTCAGCAATCGCTGAAGTAACCAAGGCCGTGATGGTCGAAGCCCACAAGTCTCAATTCGCTATTCATCTAGGAAGCATGAAGATGTATCATGATTTAAAGAGGCAATATTGGTGGAGAGGCATGAAGAAAGATGTCCGAGAATACGTAGCCAAATGTACGACTTGTCTTCAAGTGAAAGCCAAGCATCATAAGCTAGCAGGTCGACTTCAACCACTTCCTATTCCAGGGTGGAAATGGGAGCACGTGACTATGGATTTTCTCACTAGTTTGCCTAAGACAGAGCAATGGCATGATACAATTTGGCTCGTGGTCGACAGGTTAATGAAATCGACACATTTCATTCTGTTCAAATCGACATGTTCGAGGAGGATTCTCGAGGAATCGTACCTGCAAAATATAGTGAGACTACACCCCTTTGTCCATTATCTCAGATAGAGACACCAGGTTCAATGCTAAGTATTGGAGAGTTTTCAGGAAGCTTTAGGTACAGATTTAAATTTCAGCACAGCATTTCATCCTTAGACCGATGGGTAGTCTGAGCAGGTTATTCAAATTCTAAAGGATATGTTGCGTGTTTGTGTGTTAGACTTCGGCAAGAACTGGAAGAAGTATTTGCATCTGGCAAAGCTTGCATACAACAACAGCTATCAATCGAGTATTGGTATGGCACCATTTGAAGAACTATATGGACGACCGTGTCGGTCACCGATGTGTTGGGCTGAACCAAAAGATAGAGTTATTCTTGGGCCAAATGAAATTTGCGATAGTAATGAGAAGGTCACTGTGATTCAAGATCGATTGAAAGCAGCTCAGAGTCAATAAAAGAGTTACGCGGATAGGAGGCAACGACCCTTGGAATTCGAGGTAGGAGATTTTGTTCTCTTGAAAGTATCACCTCGCAAAGGTATCACGCGATTCGGGGTAAGTGGTAAACTTGCGCCAAGATATGTTGGACCATTCTAGATCACTCAACACGTTGGTGTGGTTGCTTATCGCCTAGATTTTCCTTTCAAGTTGTCTCATGTTCACAATGTATTCCACGTATCAGTGGTTCGGAAGAGTCCGCCTGAGCATAATAAGATAGTTTTGTTTCATGATAAGCAAATTTACGAAGATGCAACGTATGAAGAAGTGCCAATCCCGATCATTGATCGAAAGATGATTAGTTTGCGGCATCGTGAGATCCCGTTAGTGAAGGTCATGTGGTAGCATCACGACGTTGATGAAGCCACTTGGAAATTAGAGTCAAGTATGCAGGAGTTGTATCTATATTTGTTTTGTTTTTGAATCAATTTGTAAATTTCAAGGGCGAAATTTCTTTTAGAGGTAGAGAGTTATAACGCCTCGAAATTAATTAAGCGTTATTAATATGTAAAATGGTGGATTAGTGTGCCGTGATGAGTATTTTAAACTTAATTTGATCATTTTATGAAGTTTCTAAATTTATGTTCTTTTTTATTATTTTAATGACATTTAATTACTCTTAATTATTTTTAATTGCTATTTTAAATATTGAAAACAAAACAATTGATCAAATGACCAACACGTCCCACTTTAGAAAACCACGTGCGGAATGTGGTAATTTTTGAAAACTGCTCTCCTTTTCTTTTATAAAGTCCCTCTCTCTCCCTCTTTCTTTCTCTCATTCACACTCTCTCTCATTCTTTCTCTTTCTCTCACAATTTTTCTCCAAAAATCTTGAAAGAAAAATCAAGCCCAAGCTTTGGATAAGCGGATTGGAGGCTTGGGGACGTGATTGAAAAATCAAAAACATGATTTGAAGCTCGAATCCGAGGTTAGTTGTCAAATTTTCAAAACTTTGTAAATTTTTCAAATTTATTTGCATTTCGAAATCTAAGCTTTCCTAAGCTTAGAAAACCTTTATTGTCAAATTTTCAAAACTTTGTAAATTTTTCAAATTTTTTTGCATTTCGAAATCTAAGCTTTCCTAAGCTTAGAAAACCTTTAATCTAGGTTAGAGGAACTTAGAGTGACTAGAATCTAAGCTTTGTTTGATCAAAACGGATTTAAATCAAAATTTTTCATTTTTCTCCATTTTTCTCTAATTTTAGGATTTTTCAAAATCTTTGTCCAAACCTTGTTTAAATGCGTTAAAAAGTGTTCTATTATGTTTTTCCATCAATTACAATCATTATCCACACCTGAGAACTAAGAAAAACAAGTTAAAATAAAGATTTGGGCTCAAGAGGCCAAAATCCTATGCCTGAAAAATTCTGGAATTTTTCTAGATCGGTAGGCCAAAGTTCATGTTCGGCAGGCCGGATTCATACGACCGGTAGGCTGAACCTGGAAAAGTTCAACCGACCTAACCTAGTCTTCTAGCAAGCCAAACTACATAGTTTGGCCAACCGAACCAGGGCGACCGACCGGCCGATCGGGCATGGTGAAATTTTGTAATTTTTCATCCGTTTTTACTATTTTAGACCCTGATTGAGATTCCAACCTTATAAAATGATTTTATAAGTACAAATGTCACACTAGGACACCATGAGATAGTTTAATGACATAGGATATCTTAAGTTAGATACTGATAAACTAAGTTACTATACATTTAGGGTTGTTCATGGATCTGCAGAGCTAACGTATGGCGGACCAAGATTATAGTATGGGACACCGGCATAAGTTTTGAGGTAGGACTTCTACCCCTTTCCTTAGTAACCTAGTTTTAAAAATGATATTTGCCCTAAAAGGACTTTCATCAAAATGTTTTCAATGATTGATTGAAAATGGATTTTCATTTGATTGTCCTCACAAATATAGTGGAGGTGATTTTCAAAATAAATCTCATAATAAATGTAAATGACAATACTTGGTAAAAAGAGATTTTTAATAATTATGGAAAATATGTAAAAGGGCATGATGCCATATCAAAGATCGGGTCATGTAGCGTGCGACCTTGGGGGCAGATCCCAAAACCTAGCTGGGCCACTACGGTGGTGTTATACATATGGTTTGCCCTGGAAAAAGAAAATGATATCCTTTCTGGTCGACCAATAAATTGTTTTGGTAAGATAAGGTTTTATTAATTTTCATTTATTTATTTATTTATTGATTTATTCAAGTTTGTTTTCTAAATATTTATTTGAATAATGAAATTTCCTTTAAAATTAAATGTCTTTAAATATATAGTCCTACTAAGACATTCGCTCACATTTTGCTTGTTTTAAAAGTTTTCCCCCCTTCTAGGATGATTTCAGCTTAGGATCGAAGAAGAGTCCGTTGATCGGACTAGTGAACAGTAGAAGAACCAAGTATGCATTTGAATAATAAAATCAAGGCATGTATAACTTTAACTCTTCCTTTTATTTTGGATTGTGGTTGTAAATTTAATATTGTCGATACTATATGTGTGTACACAAGATGTAGGTCAATGGGACCCATTCTCGTTTCTTTGCATTTCTTTATTATTATTCTTTCATTGTCTACTTTGTTATTTTATTTGTTTAATTATTATGAATGCTGGTTTTAAAAAGGTTTTTAAATCATTAAATTTTTACTTGTAAATTTTAAATTCAAAAACCTAAGTTTTAACTAAATTTTCACTTAATTAACTTAATTATTCCACCACATCACCTCCCGTACCTCAGGACGTGACAAAAAAACTAGTTAATTTGTATCAAAAATGCAACTTTAGAATTTATATTTCACCTATAAATAAATTTTGTCAACATATATTTCTATGTTAATATAACTTTAGGTTTTGAAACTTTTAAACATGTATTTTTATGTTAATATAGTATGACAATGTCATGTTGTCTAGTCATATTTTTAAAGGTTTTTTTGAGTTTTAACCATTGTATTGTTGGTTAATACAATATTATGGTAATGCATGCTATAAAGAAATACAGCGTTAACAATGAAGTATTATTATCTTGTAGATTTTTAAAACTTCGGAGTCATGTTGACTAACAATAATATATATTTCTGAAACAACAACATAATACACAGAAAGAGGAGGACCAAAAGAACAAAGAACAGCAATAATAGAACAACAAGAAAGCAAAAGAAGAAGAAGATGAAGGGAAGAAGAAAAAGGAGAAAACAAAGGAGATAAACAAAAACTAGATATGCTAATTGATTTAAAATTCATTGATATGAAAAAAAAATGTATTAACGACTGAAATATTGTGTTATTTTAGAAAGAAAACCTAACAATTCAGTTTACAAGAAAGAAAAAAATGACCACAAAGAAGGAAGATCCTAAGGAAAAATGGATGTGCATCCTAAAAATAAGAGAAAAGAGTACCAAAGTAGGCAAGGAAACTTCAGAGCCTATATACAGACAAACTTGGCTCTACGAAGGAAGAAAACCTAGCCAAAAAAGGAAGGCAAGAGCTGGATCCTGAATATCCTCATTTCAAGTTATATCCAGGATATGATTCCCAAGAAAAATTTGGCCAAGAGAGAGGCAAGGGGTAGGTCTGAGAAAGTCGATTTACCTTAAGGGTGGAGTTAATGCTCCTTGTTATAGTGCCTCACATGGATAGGATGTAGGGCGAGTCCGCCCTGTAACCTGGGTGTACCGTACAACGATGTCAGGTTGTAGGTGACATGTGTCATGATCTCAGATGAAGAACAAACCCTCATATAAGAGTTGCATTGAAGCCATGAGGCAGATGGTTTATTACCTGGCCTTAAGCCAAATCAATTCAACCCGAGCATATGTTCTTCCCAAGGAGACTAAAACCTTGAGTGGTGGTCTAAGGTAGTGTCGAGACCACCTCAAGAAGTGAAGGCCAATCAATTTGGGAGTTGTTTGGACTCTTAGGGTGACTATGTCTGAGCAGCGATGACCAAAAAGCCAAGGTGAGCTCCTTAGGAAAAGCAGCCAAGCATACCTCTAACAGTAGCCCCTAGTGCACCTGATTGGTGCTCAGCCAAGTTGCATCCACCTAAGGATTGTTGGTCGACTAGTTGATATGGTCCTCGGATGGATGTTCTTGGGATCATGAGCTCCTAAAAGTTTTTTTATGCGATCCATTACTGGTAATGCTTCGATCATGGAACTCAATGACACGTGTCAGCTTGCCAATTGTTGTCTCCCTAACGGGTATAATTATTGCACCTCTTTGTATTCTACGTCTGCCTTTGATTATAAATAAGGGAGCACCACCCCCCCCCCCCCTATAACTCTGCTTACTTTGCTTACAAATTCTCTAAGATTGTGCTTAGTTGCCGAGTAAGACCCAACTTGCAGACTATTTAATCGTTGTCAGAGAACCTTTACTCACTTCCAACCCTAAAAGTCAATTTCCAAACAAAAAATGAGTGATTTGAGCAATTCTTAGAACCAATCAATTAACAACTCCTGGCTGGATGAGAGTATTAATTTTGACCATTCAAGCTCTATGGAGAGGAGGGGGAACACTAGAAAAGCAACCAAGGCAGACAGGGTTGCTCAGTTGGCTCAAATTTTGAGCTTAGGAAATGGAACCTCTCCCGAGCAAGAGTTTTTAGATCATTTAGAAGGGAAAGTCCTAACCAGACCATGCAAGGGGGAAGACCCTTACATCGAAGTGGCCACCGCAGGCACGTCTTGGGAAACCGAAGAAGAGCGAGCCCACTTAGCAACCGCTCCAAGTGGGCCAAGCTTGTCGGGCTAGGGTATTAGGGAGGGGGCCTAAGTCGTTAGTGAAGTTAACATTAAGGAAGCCAATGACATCAAGGAGAGGCAACAAGCCAAGAAGGGTGATGGCACTTAGGATGAGGTGGAGGCATCCCAACCTCTGGAAACAAAGGTCCAAGGTACCATGGTCTATCGTGTACATTTGCTAGGGCACACCTCGGTAACTAAGCACACCTCGGCCATGACCTAGGCTCTCTTAGATGCTCTTCATCCGGAGTACAAGATTCTTGACTACGTGACCTTAGTTCTGCCTGACCCTAGGGACTCTCTAGATGAACCACTTGTTGGAAAAATAGTATGCAGCAGAATTTTAAAATTTTTTACATCATACTATTTTTCAAAACACAAGTTTGACACACTAAATGCATAAATTAACTAGATCTTATTGACCTTTAAAGAAGAACTCCCAAAATCCATGAAGTGAAGTGACGTTCTAGAAGAGCCTCAACCAACTGGTCTTCTTTACTATTCTCTATCTACGATCGGAGTAAGTGTGGGCTCATGTCGTTCAACCTTTCCACCAAGTAATTGAGAGAACCCAAAGCTATAGTTTATGATTTGTGAACAATAGCTCTTAAGGAGTTTCTAGAGTCTCACCGGCAGAGTCTCACTCTTAATCTCTCAATTGATCTATCTAATAAAGAGACTCACACCCCTTTTTATAGAGGTTGGGCCCAGATGTCAATCCTTATTCGATAATGTCTCAAAAATTCAAATCAGAATCAAATCAGGATCAATATCTGATAAAATCCACATGAAAATGCATGATCCTTTATCTTTCAGTCGACAAGCCAAACTTTCAGATTAGCCAGCCGATTCTCCTCAATCGACAGGCCGAACTTAAAGATCGGCCCATCAAACTTTCTATAAAAGATCCCTATGAATCTTTATTTTTCACCTGAGATTCTTAGGATAGAGCCTCAGTTTTAATTCAAATAACCTAATAGAGAAGTTATCTTATTAAAACAGTCATATCTAGATTATCTCTAGGAAAATAAATATTTCTGATAATTCAACAAGTTTATCTTAAATTTATTCAAAATTAATCCAACCGATAAACAAACATGAATTATCCTATCCTAATAATTCAACAAGTTTATCTTGAATTAATTTTATTACAAAAATTAATTCAACTGATAAACAAATATGAATTATCTAATTTTACCAAATTTCGGCCAATCTAATAAAACTAACATAAGTCACCAATTATTGAAAAAACACAATGTAGCGTTAAAGGATTTTTGTGAACGAGCAAAGGGGACCAAATGGACATATAAAGTTCAAGCTTCTGATAATTATGAAACCCAATATCCCATATATACATTTCATAATTATCAGCTCTAACGCTACTCCACTAAAAGCTTAGAGCTATACTCTCGAATTATAAAGAATTACGAAGCCTGTATACCTAAGTCTCAATGAGATATCATAGTGTATAGTAGCCCTATAGGATTATCCATAAACGGCTTAAGGACAAGTTCTGTTTTACCTTTCCAATTATTTTTATTTTACGTTCTATTATCTCACCATCGAAAAACTTACCATCCAAAGACAGTATACCATTAAGTTACACCTATGTTCTAAATGGTTGAGCGCTCTAGTTTTCTAATTATAGGATACCGCATATAAAAGAATATCACTACTCCTAAAGAGGAGCTATGGATTCCATATTTATGAATAACATATCTACGCTATCAAGAGTCATGCCTCCAACCTACCGGCATGCGTACCACTGTTAAAAATGTGGATGTCAACCTTTGGTACATCAAAAGACATAAGTCAAGACAATGGGCCCACTATTCATCTCAGGATTAAGATACAATACAAATGATTGTCTAAAGTAAATCAATTTACGGAGACAAAATTATTAATCCAAATCAATTTACTTTATCTCCTGATCCAACACATCATCACCTATGACAATGTGCCGATGTTTTTATTCGTGGAGTCCACCTCCGATGGCCAAGACAAACCATCTCCCAGAGATATGGACAACATAACAATCTTTGTATGAATAAAGTACCTAACCTAATTCCCTCGATTGCGGACCTTATGACTTAGACTGTCACCTTAAGAATTATGTCTTCCGCATACTCTGTCCATCATATGCCTAATTATGGAAGGTTTAAACTAATAGTCTCAGACTATTAGTTGATTAACATACATTCAACAAATATGAATGTAAAGAGGACAAGATTAGGTATATAAATAATAAATAAATTCTTTATTGATAAAAATGTATGACACCTGCCAATTTTCATGTAACGTATGAGTAATAACATTATGTAATTTTTATTAATGATTTATGATATAATGATACTAACTATTTTATGTTAAGTGTTATGACAGGCGACGGCCACGTAAAATTGATGTGCTCAAAATGTTTATGTCATTTGCGTTGTATGTTTAATGATAATTTATGCAATAAATTAATGATTTGTTAAAGTTTGGAGTGTTAAGGCAGTTCAGCAGGCCGAACCTTTAAGTTTGGCAGGCCAAATTGTCCCTCAAGAATCAGCAAATCGATGGAATATCATCAGCAGGCTAGACTTCACGGATTCGGCAAGCCAAAGTGAGACATTGTTAAGCTGATGACTGCTAACGAGCAATCAACAAAAATCACCTAAATTTGTGACAATGATGATTAGATGTAATTGGATAATGATTGTTGATTGATTGGCTAAATTTTTCTTATTTTAGGAAATGAAACATTTGACTTTTGACTAATTAGGATTAATTGGTATGGTTTCCTATTTTTGAAAGCTAAGATATGGTAAGTGGGAAACAAAATTTTTAACTTTCCTCAATTTCCTCAAATTTCCACATGAACTGCCTCAATTTTAGTCAGAAAAAAAAATGTTCTGACATAATATAGAAGATTGACTCTTTTTATTTTTTTTGTGTTACCCTCATTCACGTTAATTCCACTCTCTCTATCACAAGCTCTCTCTTTCCCTCTCTTTCTAAATTCTCTCAAACTTCCTCCATGTTTTCTTCTCCTTCTTCTCTCCATTATTCTCCTACAAATAATTGAAAGAAAAATTGAGTTTTCTTTGGACGAATTTGAAGGAAGTTTGAGAAGAAATTTTGAGGTAAGAGACTCTTCTCAACAATGTTGAAATTTTTGTTACCCTATAATCCGACCCTCATATCTTTGTCTACAAACTTCTGTTGGCTCTGAATTTTTAATATGTCATTCATGTATGTGTTATGTGTTAACCCTCAAAATTTCACCACAATTGGATTTTTCTACGCTGAGATATGAATTTTTTTCTCTCTGCCACTCACTGATAATTAATGCTGATCGGTAACGTTGTATTTTCTCTATGTTCTGACCCCTATAACTTCGTCTACAAATCTTTTTTTGCTGTGAAATGATTTTTATGAATATGCTCTGTGATGTTTCTCCAAATTTCGTGTGATTTGGTGTTATGTAGGCTGAGATATTAAATATTCATGCTCTGCACCTCATAATGAATTGTTGCTGATTGGTTATGTTGCACAAAAACGTGATTTTTGTTCAAGGGGTAAATGTGCTTTGGTTTCTACGAAATTTGGCTTAAATGATCATGGTTATATTAGGTTGTGAACTGAAAATTTTCATGGTAATATCATGTGTATGTTGTGAGTTATTAAACTTTGTCCTAACTAGGTTTTTATGGCTGTGAACTTGCAAACTTTGGACCTCTTGTTTCTCTAATTTTTATTTTGTGTCTAAATGATTTTGTTCGGTCATGGGAATTTTTATAGTAGGGTATTATTATGCATATAGGTTGTCACAAAAATTTTGAGGACAATTATTTTTGTAATATTTTTCTTAAATGCTAGTTTGATAGGTGTTTGCTGCCCATGTCTATAAAATCAATTTTACTACCGATTTCAATTGTGTATTTTGACCTACTCTAATTTTTTTTTAAGCCAATTTTTGGATATGTTATAGTTCTATGTGTCTATTATATGTGTTAATTTTTGTAGATTTTTTCTACAGCATCAAAATATGATAAACAGACCTGAGTGTTGAGTCATTCACTGCCTAACTATTGTTGGCAGATTTTGTGTCATGAATTTTGTGACTTATTTTAAATATTAAATGGAATTTTTATGGCCAACAAAAAATCATGGTAATATGTTTATGTGGTAATTATGAGATATTAGGCTGTAAATTCGTAAGGGTCAGACAACATGTGTATAGGCAGTTTTGTTGAAATGTTCTTAAGAGAAGCATATATGAGTATGTTATGTGGTGTTGAATGATTTCATAGTCTGATAAAAATAAATGTTAATTTATATTTTAAATGAATATATGACACGAACACATTAAGGGGCGAGCACATCAAGACTGCGGCGATGTCACCTACAAGTAAGGTTTAAGTAAGGTTATAAAGTAAGTAAATTCTCACCCGCAACATGATGAGTTTATGAAAAGTTTGAAATCTATATTCATGGTGGTTTTATGATCATTTCTCATGATGATTATACATGAAGTATTATTATGAAAGTTTTTAAGGTATGAAAGCTTATGCATGTTTTGATGCTAATGTTTTTCAAAGCATGAAAGTATAAATATGTATATATGTGTCACCTAAATAAGTGTTGCACACCCAATGTTATGATATGTTTATGATAAGTTATGATGTCATGTTTGATTTGGGATTAGCTACCTCTCTCCTCTCATGACGGTTCGCCTATGATGATGATATTTATGGTGCAACACTTGGGCCCTTAAGATAAAATGAATAAAGTTTTTTAAATGGTCAATGTAATGAAAGATATGTTCCTATGAAAATGTGTCTAGTGCACTATTATGATGATGATGATGATATTCATAAAAAGTTTTAAGTTGTGAGATGTAAATGTACTTACTAAACATTAGCTTATTCAATTTTTACATCATGTTGCAGATAAGGGTGAGAAGGTTATGGATTAGATGGATGGCATGGAAAGGTGTGTGAGCTAAAGACGATGAATTGCAAATGGAAGACGCCAAGAAAAGAAGTTTTAAAACTTTGGAACTATGTTTATTTTTATGTTTTTATTTCTGAGTATGTTTATTGTTTCTGCATCTTGAAGTTTTGGAGTTCGGCCTGCCGACCATTATTGGTCAAACTGTCGATGCTTGGATCGGCCTACCGATTACCTATACCAGCCTGCCGATCTTATCGAATTTTAAAACCTATTTTGCAAAGCCTCAAGCAGCCTGCTGATGGTTGAATATCGGTCTGCTGAAGTGTGTATGCAGATTTTATTAATGTTTTTAAAAAAAAAATTAATTCAATTTACAATTGTTTTGGCATACTGTTTAAAGGATGAACAAGTAAATTATTATTATAAAAATGGATTAAGTTATCGTATAATGATTAAGTTATTAAAAAAAAGTATGCATAGATCCTAGGTATGTTTTCCAATTTATGTTTTCAAATTATCTTATAAAATAGTTTATCCTAGAATAAAAGTACGTAATGAATGAATGTAACGACATCTATAATGTCCGTAAAGGGCCGTTACAAAATGTCTTCAAAAACATATTACATTTTCACTCCTTAAGGCGTACTCGTCCAACACCACTGCAGGGGTGCATTACATTGTATATGAAGTTCTTCTAAGCAGGATCTATTTGCCAATGCATCCTTTTATGCACCAAGCCCTTAACATCTTAAACGTGTGTGCCACCCAACTAAACCCAAATTGCTATCATTTAATGATCAGCACATATATCCTATGAATGTATAACTATGCTTTCAAGATGCCATGGGATATATCATGCAAATGTTCAAGATGAAAAATGTATCCTCAGCAAGGAATTTGTCCTCGACAACCCCAACTCAGACAAGTTATGAAAATTTAAATGGTTTTATATAGGTAGAGGGTGGTTAGGACGGCCAAGAGAAAGAGTCCTTTAGGCACGGTCATGTGTGGCCATGGACATTAGGTCTGTCAGGCAGGCTGTAGAAGACCTTATGAAGAAGCCGACCTTATTCGGCAACAGACATTTTTGCTAAGCAAGTCGAACTTAGCAAATTACAGCTGGTTTAGGGGTTCTAATTCAATCAAGCCCAGACACGATGATGTTCCTTTTACTCAGCCATTCGAGCAAGTGACTATCGCTCAACGAGGGATCGCTGACGTCTCAAGGTCAAGCTCCTCCCGACCCAGTCAACAAGCAAGGGTGCCATTTATGTCTACTTTTGAGGACTCTCGTGGTGGTGCCCCCGATATAGGGCTGCACATCTCTAATTAGGAACTTGGGGATGTTATTAGGCAGATCTACCCACCAAGGTTGATCTGGATCGAAGGTTTGACCCAAGGACTGATTTTATTTTTATTTAAATTTCCCCAAACAGTCTGTGACTAGTTTTTCTTATCTGCATATATGTCTTCCAGTCAACTGTCTAGGGAGGAGAGGCTTTGAAGAATGATGGAGCTTCGAAAACTTAGAATGGGCAAGAGTAAAACTAAGAGCAAAAAGAAAAGATCCGACCAGACCAAACAAGGCGAGGTCATTGTCCCTTTGGGCTAGTAGTATCTTGGGCTCATTTCATAGCACGGGGGGCTGATGAGCTAATTCGTGCCTTCTCCACCTCCACCGCCTTCCCAAGCAATTCCTCTAGTCGACCGACTGAGGTTGACTCGATATCCCTTGCATCAATCCGTATCCTCATGAGGAATTATTTAGCTTTATTTGGCATAAACCTTATAGGAAATGCTTTGAGTCGGCCTTCCAACATCTGATCCAAGTGAATACCATCTTGGATTCTAAACCTTCTTTTTCTTTTTCTCATGATTGTTATTATTTTGAAGTCTTATTGACCCCGAACATCACAGGCCTATGCTGAGCTCAAGGTTGCGGATATCAAGGTCGAGCAACAAGTTAAGGTTCAAAATGATAGAGTCAACAAAGCCTCCTAGAAAAGATCCAAAGTACAGGACAAGGTGAAGGATAATGCTGACAAACCAGCTCGAGTCAGGGCGAAGCTCGAGGCAGCTAAAAAGGAGGTCATCAAGGCACCAAGAAGATGCCAAGAAGGCACAGGCCGACCATCTAGGGGTGCAAGAAATGGCTTGAACCACGAGGGCGGAGCACTAATAGTTTCTCAAAGAGGAGCTATTGAGAAGCTAGCCGAAAGAGTGCACCAAGCAGTGTAGGACTTCAAAGGCACTAAGAAGTTTCCTAACAACTACTTCCTCAAGATGAAGGACTTACGGGAAGATATCCTCAAGAAATATCCTAAGCCTGTCGCCTTCGACTGGTCACTCATAGGTGACTCTAAAGAGGAGGCAGATGCCAAGGAGGAAGAGGAAGATGAAGAGAAGCCCCCAGCCTAGATCGAGCAAGACGGCTATTGGGAGGAGTAGAACATAGACTAGGCTATGGTCGAGGATGCGGATGACAACGCTTGGCCTAACACCTAGGGTCTTTGTTCCCACTTTTTATTTTTTTGTTTGTTGTTTTGCTTCTTTTTTTTTTTTTTTTTTGTGCCTGGTTATGGGAAGTGCCCGATTATTGTACCTCCCTAGACAATCAATAATAATATTCAAATTTCTCAAGTGTTGAGTTGTCCGAATGAATTTAGTTAGAAAATTATTTATTGAAATATTTTAATAAGCGTATTCTACTCGGGTTTGGTGTATTCATAATGCCCTTAAATGCCCCCCACCCACCCCCCCACCCCCCCACCCCCCCTAGACTTGTTGAATTCTTTAGGAATTTGACAAGTCTAGTTATGGTCGGGGTTCTTGTTCCTCGATTAGCTGGAACTCGACGACCCCGGGTCAAGTAGTCTGTATTTTCATTGGACTGGCCAACTTGCATCCCAAGTTCACCTTTGGTCGGGTTTTTATGCCGACCAACCCCTACCCCACCCCCCTTCCCCCCCCCCCCCCCCAAGTTAAAGGTAATCAAAGTGGTTCGAGCTCTAGCTTCTAGCTTGTATTATTGTCTCAGTCAATTCTCTATTTATCTTTAGGGGAGAGAATTCTTAAAATGTATTCATTCATCAGTGAGTGCCTATTCCATGTGCACTTTTCAGTTACCACCTTGGTCGGAGGGTTCATAAAAAGAATAACTATTAGAACCTGGATCAAAAAAGGCTCTGGTTCTCAAATCAACAATAGAATCTCCATAGATGCTTGGAATTCCATATATAGGCAAGCATGTTCCCTTCAACATCATCAATTTTGTGTGTTCCTAGCTAGACGATGTAGACCACCTTGAATGGTTCATCTTACTTAGGCCCAAAAGATCTGAGGCTTGGCTGCGAGACAAGGACTTTCTTTAGGACTAGGTCTCCAACATTGAAGCTTCTTGGTTAGATCAACTTGTTGAAATATCGGGCCATAACTTGCTTTTGAGTAGCCATTTAGATGTAGGTGGCATCTTGCTCCTTTTCCACTAAATTAGGCTTATCATATGCCTAAAATTCTTCTGTTCATTATAGTGTTCCACTCTTTAACTTGACAGATGAACCTCGGCCAGGATTACCATTTCAACGCTATAGACCAAGGAGAAAAAGGACTCACCCCTGGCGGTCTGAGCAATCATCCAATATGCCCAAAGGACCTTTGGAAGCTCGTTGATCTAGGCACCCTTAAGGCCTTCCAACTTTTTCTTCGAATTGTCCTTGATGGTCTTGTTGATGGCCTCGACTTATTCATTGCTCTACGGATACCTGGGCGAAGAGAAGACTTTCTTAATGCCAGGCTGCTCATATATCCTTAGGAGGCTTACTACTTCAAACTGCTTGACGTTGTTGGCGACTATGATGATCTCGATAAAATTGGCGCACTTGGCCTTGGTGATCTCGATAAAGGGCACAACCTCTACCCATTTTATGAGGTAATCAATGGCCGCGATACAATATTTAAAACACTGATCAGGCCATGGGAAAAGGTCCTATGGGATTAATGGCCCATTTAGCAAAAGTCCAAGCACACATGGCTGAATTAAGCGGCTCAGGATAATGTCCAAGCACCCGAGCAAACTGTTGGCACCTAAATCATTTGTGGACAAAATCTTTGCAATCCCAATTATAACACCCATCTAATTTAAGTTTAAAATACATGACATACTGATATTAAGTGATATTACTCAATTATTTATAATTATAATATGAAGCACATAAGGTTAATATAAAAATATAAGAAAATTTAGACCTTTGAAATTCTTTATATAACTAGAATATAACTTTATTTTACAAACTTAAACTGGCTGATGTTATATTCACAGTATAACAAATATATCAAAATGAATTTAGCCATGTTATAACTACAACGTCTAAAGGCATTCAAAAGGAAGCAGTAGTAAAAAGTCCCAAAACAGTAAACTTTGTCCATATATACAAGTCCACAGGTTCAAAAGAGAGCGCCAGCCAACTACCTAGCATCCTACTGCTAATGATGACAATTGTCCTTGTCCCTATCACCATAACTTAGTGAACTTATGTCCAATAAGTAGAATTAACATGTAACATGAATGAATATGCCATGAATGATCCCACATAAGTCATGCTTTTCTTTTCTTTGAAAATTTACATTGTCCATGTTTTGCATAAAACATAACGTGCATACGATTTTTCTTTAGGGCTTCTTATAACGGGTAGGTTTCCTTCCATCAATTCTTTTGGACATTATTGCCACCATGTGGCTTCCCACACCACAAGTCCTCGTCGAGACAGTCCCCATCAAGATAATAATAAGGTCCATAAGTCTCCATCGAGACAACATATCAAAACTGTACGCCTCCAATGAGACAATGCAGTGAAGCAACCTCCATCGAGACTAACTCAATTAAATATACCATCTCGTCACAAGTAGCCCATAAAATCTCATAAAACTTCTTCCTATATGTTTTAACTTTTAAATAACATTATGGGTACAATGTCTTTAACGTATAATGCATGCTTCCATAATGCTCAAAATCAAAACATGCTCATATTACTTATGCTCCATAAAGTCATAACCATACATACAAACCTGTACAACATTTATGGTGATGTAGGTGAAATTCTACTTACCTCATATTATAAAGTAATGTAAATTATTGCAGGGTTTTCTTGTTTAGATCCAATGTCTAATCCTTCTAAACATAAATATTTATTTTTCATTATAACCCAATAAACATAAACTAGTTACTTAATTGTTAAGTAGCTCATTTCAACTTTAAAATCAATCTTAAACAAAAGAAAGAGTAAGTCCCCATAAAAATATCTTTTATAACTTTATAGTTCCAACCATATTAAATAAGAGGAAAGGTGGTGAAAACTAGAACTAAATATTCCACTTTTAGACCACTTAACACTTCATTGTATTATCTAATAAAAGTAAAGAACTTAGCTTATAAAAATATTTTTAAGAATAAAAAATTTAGTAAAACTCATAAATTCATGTAATTTAGGGTATAAAATATCAAACTTAATCCAAAAAGTCCCTTAAAGTAATAAAAAGTAAGAACATTGGAAACATGGCAAAACTTGTTAGTTTTAAAGGCAAAAGTGGACTTTTGGTTTCTAAATGGTTCAAAACTTTTTCCAAAAATTTGGGCAGTGTTTCCCCTTAATTTCTAACACTTCCGAAAGCTTAAAATTTGTCAAAACAACTTGCAAATAAAAATAAAAATCCATGGCATTCACATGACCACAAATCAACCCCAAATTCTCTAAAATTCACACAATTCCAAAACTTTTCATTCCAACAATCAAATCCCTTTTTATTAGATCATTTTTCCATGATTCCTAATCTTGAATAGTATTAAAATTATGCTCATATCATATCCCAAAGTCTATTTATACAACCAACGAAAGAAACCTAAAAATAGTTCACAAATTCTCACCTTAGTAAAGCAACTTGAACTCTTCACCTCCAATTTCACTTTTCTCACTTCAAAAGGACGAAACCAAGACTCATGATCTTACTAAGCACTTAAAATAAACCCTAGAATTGTCCAAAAGAATCAAATTGTAGGTTTGTCCCCATGTCTTGAAAGATTGAAACTTAAAACTACAAAATCAAGCTTACCTTGACTAGTTTCAGCTTTTCTCTCTCTTATCACCACTCAAACCTTAACCAAGACCCTTGGAGATGGGCTTATCTTCTTGAACCCTAGCTGGAAATG
Organism: Artocarpus hirsutus; assembly: GCA_946598075.1. Classification (NCBI taxonomy): domain Eukaryota; kingdom Viridiplantae; phylum Streptophyta; class Magnoliopsida; order Rosales; family Moraceae; genus Artocarpus; species Artocarpus hirsutus. The sequence goes on from CAMOHE010047651.1 coordinate 64,091, forward strand.
GAGCTTTTCATTAGAGGATGGTCGAACTTGAAATGAGCTCACCTACTTACTTAATACCTTTTAAAGTGCCACACACACACCTCACCTTTACTTAACACTTAAGTATTCTAATATTAGGCTGATTAGTGTTTCCCTTATGAAGCTTAGTCACCAACTATTTTGTGTATAAAACACTCACACATAATCCCAAATAAAAGCTAAGCCATAGCCACCTATTTGGCATTGTAACTTAGGTGTACTCGCTCATATCAAAATTTTGGTACACGAAAAATACTACTTTCTAAACCTTGATAGTTTTTCACTAAAACTAAACCAAAATTTCTAAATCTCTTTTAAATACACTCAAACATTGGATAACATGATTCATTACTTAATTTCCAACTTGTTGAAATGCTAATTGAATATGCAAACTTGAATACCAAAAAGGTCACTTATTTAGGGTTTCAAAGTAAACTTACCACCAAACCACATATCATCCTCTTATAAGAGACTTTGTATCACTCTTAATAACATTATATGATAGTCCTTTTTTTTTTCATAAAGTCTCCTTTAATCATTATTCCAAAACATACATAACTTTACTTTACATAAAATGGCATTTTCGTCATAAATAACCATCATAATATCATTGAACTCCTAATTTAAACTCATCCATTATAATTTTATGTCAAACACAATTAGAATTCACTTTTCTATTTTTTTTCTAAACTAGATCCATCTTTAGGAAATCCCAAGTCATTCAGCTATACCTTTAGATGAAATTGTATGAAAAGTACTTTTGAAAATAATATAAGCTATTAATATAATCATGCCCATCTCAAATAACTATGAAAATTATATAATGCAATTAATGTCATGAAATCATGTAATGCATTGGCCAACAAGTATGTGAGAATATCGGGCATTACAACTTTCCCCTCCTTATCAAATTTCATCCCTAAAATTTACTTACCAAACAAGTGTGGATACTTTGATCTCATGTCTCTTCCAATTCCTATGTAACTTCTTCAACCAAATAGCTCTTCCATAACACTGTAACTAATGGACTTTTTTTGTTTCTAAGTACTTTCTCTATCCTATCAAAACTTTCACCAGTTGTTCTTCATAAGTCAAATCTCTTTTTAACTCACCATTTTCTTGTTTTAGTGTAAAGGATGGGAAAAATACTTTCTCAACATTAACAAATGAAAAACGTTATGTACTCCTGCTCATGATGGTGGCAAGGTAATCGATAAGCCACTTTTCCAACTTTTTCCACTATGTCATAAGGACCAATGTATCCTGGACTCAATTTTTCCTTTTTACCAAATCTCATCACTCCTTTTTTTGGCGAAATCTTTAGAAAAACTTTATCTCTCACTTGAAACTCAACATTCCTTTTTTTAGAATCCGTAGAGCTCTTTTGTCTGCTTTGAGCTGTTAACATTCTCTTGTGAATCTTTTTAATTACCTATTCATTCTTCAATGAAAACATCTGGTCCAAGATATTTTCTTCCTCCCATCTCATCCAATGCACTAGAGATCTGCATTTATGACCATACAAGGCTTCATACAGTACCATACCAATGGTTGCTTGATAACTATTGTTATAATAAAACTCTACCAAAGGTAGGTATTCTTTCCAATATTTTTGACAAATCAAGAACATATGCTCTCAATATATCCATTAATACTTGAACAATTCTTTCATATTGACCATCTGTCTGTGGATGAAATGCTATACTGAAAGTTAATTTAGTCCCCATAGCCTTATGAACACTCTTCCAGAAGATAGATGTAAATTGAAGATCTCTATCAGATACGATACTCATAGGTACTTCATGTAACCTCACGATTTCCTTTACATACAACTATCCATATTTAGCTATAGAGTAAGTTATACGGACTGGAAGAAAATGAGCTATTTTTGTTAATCTATCAATAATCACCCAAACTGAGTCATGCCCTTCTATTGTCCTTGGCAACCCAGATACAAAAACTATTACAATAGCTTCCCATTTCTATTGCAAAATCTCCAATGGCTGTAAAGTACCAGCTGATTTTAGATTTTTAGTCTTCACCTGCTAACAAGTGAGGCACTCTTTTACAAATTTTACAATATCTTTCTTCATTCCTGGCCATCAGAAATGAGCTTTTAGATCCTTATACATCTTACTTGTACTAGGATACACTGAATTAGGAGTATTATGGGCCTCATTCATTATCTCTTTTAAAAGATCTTTGTTCCTTGGAACACAAAGTCTAGTCCCACGCTTAATTATTCCATCATCTGAAAGCTCAAAATCTTGTCCCCTTCCAGACTCAATTGCATTTCTCAAATGATGAAAATAAGGGTTTGAACTTCGATTCTGCTTAATCTTTTCCAACAACATGGGTTGCAATGTTATTAAAGACAATTTTTCAATCTATCCATACGGTACTATCTCTAACTCTAGTCTTTGAATGTCATCCACAATTGGTCATTGAATCATAGTCATAGCTGAAACACTTTCTAAAGATTTTATGCTTAAAGCATCTGTTACTACATTAGCCTTTCTAGGATAGTAGTTAATGATACAATCATAGTCTTTAATCAGCTCCAACCATCTTCTTTGTGTCATATTTAGCCCTTTTTGTGTAAAAAGTTATTTAAGACTCTTATGATCGGTACAAATCTCACATCTTTCACTGTATAAATAATGCCCCTATATCTTCAATGTAAATACCACAGCTGCTAATTCTAAATCATGAGTGGGATAATTCTTTTCATAATCTTTTAGTTGACGAGAAGCATAAGCTATAACTTTTCCATCTTGCATTAAAACACATCCTAACCCACTTCTAGAAGCATCATTGTATAACACAAATCCTTTATCATTTGAAGGAATAGTGAGAGCTGGAGCTATTACCAATCTATGCTTCAATTCTTGAAAACTTCTTTCATAAGTATACGACCACAAATACTGCACATTCTTCCTTGTCAATTACGTAAGTGGAGTAACGATCTTTAAAAATCCTTCAACAAATCTCCCATAATAGACTGCCAAGCCAAGAGAACTATGAATCTCTGAAGCATTGCTTGGTCTTGACCAATTAGTCACTGCCCCAATCTTGCTGAGATCTATAGAAATTCCATCTTTTGACACTACATGACCTAAAATGCCACTTTTTCAAGCCAAAACTCGCACTTTTTGAACTTGGCTTACAACTGTTTCTCCTTTAAAATATTCATTATTATTCTTAAGTGCTTAACATGTTCCTCTATCAAGTGAGAGTAGATAAGGATGTCGTCAATAAAAACAATGACAAAACTGTCTAAGTAATCCTTAAAAACTTTATTCATCAAGTCCATAAAAACAGGTGGAACATTTATTATCCCAAATGGCATGACCAAAAATTCATAGTGCCCATATCTAGTTCTAAGAGCAATCTTTGGTTCATGTTCTTCCTTGATTCTCAACTAATAGTACCCAGATCGAAGATCAATCTTAGAAAACACTATAGCACCTTGTAATTACTAAAACAGATGATCTATTCTTGGCAATGGATACTTATTCTTCACTGTAACCTTATCCAGCTCATGATAATCAATACATAATCTCATTAATCCATCCTTCTTATTTACAAACAATACTGGTGCACCTTATGGGGAAAAACTTAGACAGATAAATCCCTTGTCCAACAACTCTTGTAATTGCACTTTACTGTTGCAATTCTGTAGGTGCATCCTATAAGGGTGTCTTTGAAATAGGAACTATACTAGGCATCAATTCAATCTCAAACTTAAGTTTTCTTCTTGGAGACAACCCAAGTAAATCATTAGGAAAAACTTCAAAGAATTCACTCACCATTGGAACATCTTCAACTCTTTGTTTCTATTCTACTTAAGTGTCAACCACATTAGCCAAGTATCCAGTACATCCACTTTTTAACAATGTTCGAGCTTTCAAAGCCAATATAATAAGAGTCCTCAACCTACTAGTCTTATCCACAAAAGAAAATTCTCTCTCCTCGAGAGGTCTAAATATCACCACTTTCTTCCCACAATCAAAAAATGCATTGTACTTTGTCAACCAATCCATACTGAGATAACTTCATAATCCAACATATTCAATACCACCAAGTCAACAAACAATTCTCTCTCAAAAATTATCACTGGGCATCCACGCAACATCTCATTTTACTACAAAATATCTCTAGATGGTAAGGTTACACAATATGGATTTGGAGTTGGTCCACTGGTTTACCTAGTTTTCTCACATAGCCCACAGATATAAATGAGTGAGTGACTCCTCCATCTATCAATGCACGTGTAATAATTTCATGAATAAGTATCTCACCTGTAACAACTGTTGGGCGAGCTACTACCTCAGCCTGTGTAAGTGCGTAAACCTTAGCAGAAACCTTCTTTTGTTGATCACTTATAGACATAAGATAGTCTCTAGCAAAATGTTCTTGTTTACCACATGCGAAACAAACTCCCTGTCGACACTCTCTAGGATGAAATCTACCACATTCGGGACATGCAATTCTTTGGGTAGTCATAATTGGTGCAATTTGTGGTTTTTGATCAGGTGTTTCTTTCCTTCCTCTTATTGCCCTTGATTCCAATTACCCTACCTCTTTCGGCCACCTCATGCCCATGGTGGTGGTTAACTTCTACCTTGATTCCCTTGAAAGCCAGATTGAAAATTTATACTTTGTGTGATACCCGAGCATTTTTTAGTATATTAAGAATGCAATAACCTAAGAATTATGTTAAGCAAAATATGTGTCACAAGGATTATTGTTTAATCTAATTTTTATGATAAAGTCCATAAAAGTAGAAACGGGATTTTTGAGGATAAAAATCATACCATAGTCTAATTACGAGAAAGGAATGATATGGAAAACAATCTGGAAAGCCTAATTATTGTAAAATATATTGCAACAAATATTAAGAAAAAAATACAATTTAAGAAAATTACTGTATAATAATATGAAAAAATTATACAGTAATGCAGTGTAATGAAGTACACTGATCAAGTTATGTAGTATAGAAACTACACTACAAAAGTAATGTAATGTGAGAATTGGACTGTTTAAGGTTAAACAGTACAAAAATTAGACTTTTTAAAGTTCAAGTGGTATAGGAATAATATTGTTTGGAGAACATGAATGAGTAAGGATTGCTGTATAAACTTCTAACAGTATAGAGAACATACCGACAGTATAAAAAAAATACTATCAGTATAAATTTAGACTAAATAAAATTAAATAGTATAGGAATTATATTAAGTGGTGGGTGTAAATAAGTATAGAAGGTTGTGGGACCTCATGAATTATGTAGAAAACAATACCGATAGTATAGAAAAAATACTATCTATATAAATTTAGACTGTGTAAAAATTAATGTAGGACCAATCTAAGTGCCACCTTTAAGTTGAAAAAATTACCACCACGCCCCTTGAGGTGGCCAAATCATACAATGCCAAGTTAAGTTAACTTTTCATCACAAATGATGTTAGTGATGACTAACAATGGTGAGTCATCAAATTTGGTAAAAAAAAATCAAGTTTTATTCACTTGCTTAAGGAACCAAAAAGTGTTCCATTTTGTTCTCCAAAAAAAACCGTCTCCCCTAGGCATTTCTCACTCAAAGATTTTGATGAAATTTGAGCCTCCAAGTTATGATTTGAAGCAAAAGTAAATGCAAGGATGAAGAACAAGGAAGTTCTAAGGTAAAAGTTCAAGCTTTTTCTTAGGGATTTTGATGTTTCTCTTGAACTTTGGATGGGTTTTGTTTGGCTTTTGTCATGGTTTTATGGAAAGGACAAAACAAAGTTTTGAGCTTAGTAAGGAGGATCAAAAAGCTTGGTAAAGTTTAGGTAAATCTCTAAACTTTATACTTGAAAGTTTATGTTATAAACATGTATGCCAAGTGTTTGATGAAATGTTATGAGCTATGGTGTGTAAAAAGGATATTATGGCATAATTTTTTTATGTTTTATATTGATGGTGATGATGATGGAAAGAAAGAAAGTAAGGGTTTTGCATTTAAAAATAAAAAATTGTTAAACTTTGTATTTTATACAAAGTTTAACTAGTTTCAAAGGAATACGGTTTTGAGGACCTTAGAGGCCAAATTATGTTCTAGTAGGTCCAAATTTGCCCACATAGTGAGGGAAACAATTTTTGTGAATAAAGATTTGTAAAATTCTAAAAGGACTAAATTGTAAAGTTTTTTAAACATTTGACATATTTAAAAATTAGCTAAAAAGTCTACTTTAACATTGGAATTTAAGTAAAGTTAAAAATGAAAGTTATAGATCTCATCAAAACTGTTAAGCATCACACACGGATTGTCAAAATTCTGCTCGATTGAGGAGTTATGAATTTTACGAAATTTTGAGCACAACATTTCATGAAATGGAAATGTTATGAAATGTTTAGAATTCAACCATGGAACTTTTAAAAGTTTAATTCCCTACAAAAAAACTAAACATTTTGGTATAAAGAGGTCATTTTGGTCCCTAGGGCAAAAAGTCAAGATTTTTGTGTTTTAGGCCAAAACCGTAAAATCATGTGAAAACTAGGTTTTCACCAGAGAATGTTGGGTTCCTGCAGTACTGTAGGTAGTGAGTAATCATAGATGCTAAGTTTTAAAGGATTTAAAGTTTAGTCAAGAAAAGAAAAGAAACAAACATTAGGGGCAAAAACATAAAAATCTTCAAATTTTGGGTCAAAACTGTAAAGTTTTGACAAAATAAATTTAATTGAAAAGAAAATCATTGTTTTTGTTTTTTTTTTTTTTTGTAATATTATGAGACATAAACGAATGAAAGCTATGTTTTAAAAACGGGTTTCAAAAGTTTTCTAAGACCCATAAAGGGTAAAATGGTCATTTTGTAAAAAGGCCAAAATGGACGTGAAACGTCCGATGTTGGAAAATGCTCCTTAGGGGGAATTTTTTTGTAACATGTAAGAAATGAGAAGGAAAGTTAAGCAAAAAGTTTAACGAGTTAAAAACTTTACAAAAAAAAACCTGTTAAGAGTAAAATCATCATTTTTTAGAAAACGGCTAAAATGGAGTCGAATACTCCAAATTAGCAAAATGCTCTTAAACGAAAAATGCTTCGTATCTTGTTAAGTAAATAAACCGTCAAGTGAGATGGGAGATTTAATTAAGGGACATTTAAGTTAAGTTAAAAGAAAGGTAACCTAGTGGGTTACAAAGTTAAATAAAGAAAAATGTAACCCGATAGGTTACAGAGTTAAGTAAAAAGAATGATAACCTGATGGGTTACGGAGTTAAGTAAAGAGAAAGATAACCCGATGGGTTACAAAGCTAGTAAAAGAGAGGTAAACCAATGAGATACAAAGTAAAAGAAAGTAAATCGATTATATACAAGTTATGTAAAAAGGAATGAACGAATAATGATTAAGTTTGGTTATCGATCAAGCAGATTGATAATATGAAAAGTTAACTAATAATTCGGGTGTCATTTGATTAGGACACAAAAGCCGACCGATGAAAAAAAAAGGAATGAGATGGATACGCTAGATCTAGGACCAGGTAAGTTCAAACCTCACCTTCAACATGAAGTAAATGATTTTCAAAAGCTTATATATATGTTTGCAAATATGTTTGCAATTGTTATGCAAGTTGTTTTTAAAGTATGTTTACAATTGTCATGCAAAAGGTTTTAAAGCTTAAATCAAGATTTGCAATGTACTTGTAACTATTTTGTTTAAAGCAGCATTTAATATGCATAAAGTTTAAAGGAACGAGTAAAGGTTTGCAATGTATTTGCAATTATCATTCTTAAAGTATGTTTGCATGTTAAATGCACAATGTTTTAAAGAGTACAAATTATAATTTGCAAATGTATTTGCATATGATATGTTAGCATTTGATATGCTCACTAAAGTTAAAAAGAAGGTAAAATAAAGATAAAAAGAAAGTATCGTACCAGCCTCCTTAATGTGAGGTATACAAGTCAAATTCAAGTTATGACATTAGTGTTTGATAGTCTTAAGTCTTCCACAAAGGAAGCTACTTGTTTATGCTCTCATATTTAATAATGATGGTACGAACACTAAAGTTACATCTTGAAAGTAAAGATAAAGAATGATCATAAGATGCTTGTAATTGAAAGTTTATAATTAAGCATAAATGGAATCATGCATTATGAATTTGCTTGTATTCCTTGTTATGAAGTGTTTATGTGAAATGATTATGAAAAACATTCTAAAAAATATTTTATGTTAAATGTTTATGAAAAACATTTTTATGTTTACAAGAAAACATTTATGAAGGACGTTTTGAGAAAAAATGTTTAAGAAATGTTTTATCAAAAATGTTTATAAAAAAAGTTTTGAGAGAAAAGTTTTTATGAGAAAAGCTTATAAAGCATGTTAAAATGATTTCTAAGATTATGTTTGAACTTACTAAGCGAAAGCTCATTAAAAAGTTCCTTTATGCTATAGGTAGTCCTATAGGCAACCATTAGGACCTATTTGAAGAACTCGGTGTTGCGGAGAACAGATACGAAGATTTAGGTATAGATACTACTACAATATGTTAACGCTGCTAAAAGAAATGTTTTCTCACTATTTGATACAATGTTTTCAAATTTTTAAGACATGTTTTCAAAGTTTTAAGATATGTTTTACGAAATATTTTATATAATTATAAGCTTAAGTTTTAAGCTATGATTCAGTAATGTTTCTTATTAAGTTTTAAGAAACGATTTGAATGGTTGTAAAGTTAAGTTTGAGCAATATTTCAACTTAAGTTGTAATAGAACTCGCAACAACTTGTGTTTTAAAGTATGTTAAAAGGAAAGGAAAAGAAAAAAAATTTATTCAGTATTTTCTTCCTAAGTAAGTAAGCTTAAAGTTAAGAAATAATGTTTGAGAAAGTTAAGTGACAACCCAAAAAGGCAGGGTCACACTTTGTCTACCCCAAAATCTCTCTTGTTTCTCTCTTTGTTCCCTCTAGGCATCTTGCATTTTCTTTTTAGCACTATCCACTTTCAAGGCCCTATCAACCACTTTAGAAAAAGTTACTGTCTCCAAATCAACTACTTTAAGGTCTTTATAAACATTCGGATTCAATCCTTCATGAAATGTTCAATCTTTAGATTCTCATTATTAGCAAGGTGAAGGACATAACAGGACAACTCATTAAATTATTAGCAAGATTAGCCCAGCTCCCGACCTGTTTATGCCGGAGGATCCATCCATGAATAATTTCCATTCGGGCTTATGCCCACTAGTACTGCTACTGGCAGGGTTAGGGTCTTTTATGGGAGCCTTTTTGATTGAGTGAGTAGCCTGGTTGACTTTTGTGAATTCACCTATAAAGTCAACTAAGGCATGCATCTTAATGATTGTTCATGGTACAAACTGGATTTCAAATGCCCCGAGCTCTACTGACCACTTTGTTATCGGTCTAGAAATTTTTGGGTTTTAAAGGACTTGGCAGAAAGGGTATTTGTTCGAGACTCAGATAATGTACCCTTGAAATTATGGCCAAAGCTTCCAAGTAGAGCTGATAAGGGCCAAGGCTAGCTTTTCCAATGGTGGGTACTTCTCTTCGACTCCCTGAAAGGCTTTGTTAGTATAGTAGATAGGCTTTTGATTCCTTTTTTCCTCTTGGACCAGGATCAAGCTAACTGACTTCTCAGGCAACGCCAAATAGGCAAAAAGTATTTCTCCTAGTAGAGGTTTGGATAGGAGCGGAGGTAACACTATGTACCTCTTAGGGCTTCACTTCCTCATATTCTCTACTACACTCAGACCCCCCCTTGAGTGCTTAGAAAAAAAAGGTGGCACTTGTTGGTAGACTGGAGATAAATCTTGACAAGGCAGCAATCATCTCGGTGAGCTTTTGGACTTCCTTGATGGTGCGAGATAGATGTATGTCTACTACTACTACTCAAGCTTTAGTAGAGTTAACTTTGATTCCTTAGTGATTGACCATGAACCTAAGGAACTTCCCAAATTCCATTCCAAATGTGTGCTTGGCCAGGTTAAGCTTCATTTTATAGTCACGGAGGACGTTAAATTGTCTCAATTGCTCAAACCGACTTCAAAAGCATATCATCCACTATACCTCCATGGTTTTCCTGATCTGCAAAGCAAACATTTTGCTAACTAGGTGTCGATATGTAGTCGCAGCATTCTTCAACTTGAAGGTATAACAACATAACAAAACAACCCCTGGTCAACAATGAAGGCGGTCTTAATTTGGTCCTCTTCGGCCATTTAGAATTGGTTGTACCTAAAGTATGTATCCATGAAACTCAATAATTTGTGACCGGTAATCGCATCCACTAATTGGTCCATCCATCATAGGGAAAGTAAGGCTGACAATTTGGGTCCACAAGTTAGGTTTGGGTCGGGTTAAGCCTTTATTTAAACTGCCAACATGCCAACCCAAACCCGACGGGTCAAAAAAAGCCCAACTCAGACACGACCTGACGTGTAGATTGGTTGACCCGACCCGACCCTTACAACCCGTCAATATGTTACTTTGTGCATGTTCTTGTTGACACTATACACTGACCCGCTAAACCCAATAGACCCGCAACACAATAGACCCAACAATAAGCCTACAAAATAAACAATATCACAACAAAATAAAACCATCAAAAAAGTTAACAAAACTTTGTATAAGTTTAATAAAAACAAATATGCTAGAAATTAGAATCATGTCAAGTTGGATATACAACAAATGTTAGACTAATTTGACACACTAAAATTAATTTCAGGTTATATGGGTTGCATTAAGGTCACATGAGTTTAATTTGGGTTACATGGGTTGATTAACAATTTTTAGGTAATTTCGACACACTTTTGGCGGGTTATTTCGGGTTGATTTCGTGTTGATTCGAGTCGACCAGAACCCAACTCGTTTTTTGTGTGGGTCAGATGGGTTCGACCCAATTCCAACCTAAGGCCTATTTTCCCAACCCTAACCTGCATTTTTTGTGTTAGGTTCGTGTCGTGACCCAAATTATCGGCCCTAGGGGAAAGTAATCCTTTGGGTAGGGTTTGTTTAAGTCTGTAAAGTCAATATAGACTTGCAACTTCCCATTGGCCTTCTTGACTAGGACTATGCTCACCAGCAACTCAAGATAGGTAACCTTATATATAAACCTAGCCTCAAGTAAGTTTTGGAGCTCTTCGTTTATGGTAGCATACCTCTCTAGGTTGAAAGCTCTCCTCTTTTGGATGATGGGCTTATGCTTGGGGTTGATGTTCGAGTCGATTCTAAGCATGTCCTCATAAGACCAGGCAAAGACATCAATTTCTCTAGGTCTGCTCGGATCTCAAGCTTCAGCTAAAACCTGATCATAACTGTTCCGTTAGGATGCTCAAGGTCCAAGTAAACAAGACAAGGTCTTCCACCAGTGACACCCAAACTTCCTCCTCGAATAGACATGGGTCTACATCGAACAACATCTTTGTTCCCTCCTCAGCTGAGAACTCCATCTCGTCCACTTTGAAAATGGCCGAGAAGTTCACCTACCAAGCCACCGTTGCCTTTTCAGCTTTAACATAACAATCTTTAGAATCCTTTTGCTTTGACCCACCACACCAACCCTGTTCTCAAAGGGAAACTTCATGGCCAGATAGTAGGTGGATACTACAGCTTTTAGAGCATTAAGGGTCGGTCTCCCGATAACAATGTTGTGCTGGGCCGGCTTATCCACCACCAAGAACTTGATCAATCAAGTGGTCCAACCCCAGTCTTCACCAAAGGTGATAGGCAAACAAATCTTCCCCACTACTTTGACACACTCTTTTGAGAAACCATACAAGGGGTTTTCATAAGGACAAGTATCACGTTACTAATCTTCATCTTGTCAAAAGCCTATTTGAATTCGCCAAGCTATGTTGTTGATCAACACTCATCGGACCACATTGTTCACAATCTGAAGTTTGCATACTAAAGCGTCATTGTGCGAGTGGATAAGTCTATCCACCTCTTCCTCGGTGAAAGTAATAGTGACATCTTCTTGCCTGCATATCTTGTCGATGCACTTAGACACATTCATCAGGTCTCCTCTCTCGACTAGTTAGGCCTTCCGAGCATACACCTACCGACCGCTAGTGTTATCCCCATTAACTAACCAACTAAAGATCATATACATAATGTTCAGTAGGTCCAAGGCATTCATACCATCAGTGTTTAATGTCATCGGCTGGCTTTCCCTAGTAGGCCGAACGTTTCTCCTCCTGTTGTTCTTGGAAGTTAGAACCCTTTCCATAAATTCCCTAAGGTGTCCATCTCGAACAAGTTTATCAGTTTGGTCTTTCAACTGAATGCAGGCTCAGGTAGTGTGTTTGACATCCCTATGGAAATTGCAATACTTGCTCTGATTTTGCTAGTTTCTCTTCAAAGGCGGCAAGTCCATAAGTAAGTTATGATTGCTTACCTTTTATAGCACCTCATTTGTGGTAGCAACCAAGGGTGTGTAGTTTTGAAACTTCCTAGTGGGGGCATTCGGTTTGTCATTTTTTTGTCTCTTGCTCTAGTCAGATTTATCCTGCTCGGGTGGATCCTTCTTGTTCTTTTTTCCTTTCTTACTCCCTTCTTCCTCTCGACAACTCATCATATAGTTCGAAGCGTCTGCATGCTTCTAGGTGTAAGTGAGTCTCTAGCAGAAGTTACTCAACTGTTCTAGAGTGAGTGACCAAAGTAGGCCTTTATCTTGCAATCCTTCTTAGAAGGCATGTTTAAGGGTCGCTGCCTCTACATGCCACACCTCTAGAGCTGCTCAGGTAAAGCAATTTATTTAGTCTTTGACCTCCCCTCACCTTGTTTAACTGTATAGAGGTGTGTAACCTCCTTTTTTCTCGACCTCTATAGGGCAAAGGCCATTGAAAACACTTCAAAGAGCTATTGAAAAGAGTTCATTGTGCCTGGCTCGATGCGTTGAAACCTCTACCAAGTAAAGCTGGTCAGTGTTAACGAGAAAGCCTTGTAGATTATTAATCACTGGCATTCTAGAGCATCATATGGCCTTTGTAGAGTTCTAGGTGTTATTGGTGTCTATCGTCCCATCATACGCTTTCATCTAAGGCACCTTGAACTTATTCAACAAAGAAGCCTTCATGATCTCCTCGATGAAGGACAGGTTAGTCATGCCAACTTCATCGACCTTATACTGGTTGTTCTCGATTTGGTCAATGGATATGCCATTATAGGTCTTGTAGCTATCAGCTTTCAGTATCCTCAGGCAATTAAATGAGGTATGAGACTCCGCCTTCTACCCAGTCATTGTCTTGGACAATTGGCCAGTCTCTAGTAAGGCGAATGCCCCGATTCCCAAGCCTGTCGAAGATTGAAGCCCGGGAACCTTGTGGGGAACAGTCGTATCTGCCTTAAGCATCGAGCTGACTACTATGGATAATGCTATTACATCGAAAGGCACTTTTAGATGCTTAGGTCCCAACATGCTCAAAGTTCCCTTAACCATGAGATTCATCCCTTGGCCCTACTTGACCACTTGCTTGGTCTTCTTGAGTTGGTGGAAGGAGCGCTAAGGCAGTTGTTATAGTAAGTTCTGCTCTGCCAAAAGACTCACTGTTATAGTAAGTTCTTGAATTGGGTCCTCAATGGCCGAGGCAGCTCCTCCCATACTAGCTTATCCTTTTGAGCAGGACCAAGCTACATAGGGTCTACCATGAGGTCTTCGAGATTCTGGTTCTAGCAATTCCCTAATCCCTTCTATTAGGGAGCATTATCCTGGGTTTATCCTCTTGTCACTATGTTTATGAAAATGTTGTAAGGGCATAGCGCCCTCTTTTTAGTGCCAAAATGTTGATGCCTCTCTCTTAATTAGCACCACAGACGACCGTGCACGATGGTCAAACTACCTACCTTGCCTGTCCTGACTTCCCAAGGTGAATCTACAAGAAGAAGGAATGCCTCTAATGTCAAGGGAGACACCAATGTAGTGCCAGCGAAGGGCCCAATGATGCTCAAGTCAGGTACCTATTTGGCCAAGAAAAAGGCAAGGTCTGAGAATATCGACTTACCTTGAGGGTAGAGTTAATGCTTCTATTTATAGTGCCTCATATGGACCGGGCATAGGGCAAGTCCTCCCTGTAACCCATGTGCACCACACAACGATGTCAAGTTTTTAGGTGACATGTGTTAAGGAGATACCCTCATCTAAGGGTTGTAATGAAGCCATGTGGCAGCCGTTTGAATGGTTTATTACCCAGCTTTAAGCCATATCAATCCGAATAAAGCACATGTTCTTCCTAAGGAGACTAACACCTTGAGTGGTGGTCTAGTGGTCTAAGACAGTGCCAAGGCCACCTTGGGAAGTGAAAGCCAATCAATTTGGGAGTTTTTTGGACTCTTGGAATGACTATGTCCAAGCAAGGGTGACCAGTAAGCCAAGGTGAGCTCCGCAAAAAGGGTAGCCGAGCATACCCTCAACAGGGTGTTTAAGAGTGTTGGTTAGAATCAATTAGTTTGACCAAATCGATTAAAAATATTATAGCATGTGAAAGCTTTATACTTTAGCTCACTTTTTCTTAACACTGTGGTATGTGAAACTTTACAATATAGCAACCAATAGTTTTAGTCGAAATTGACAACATCAAATCCTGTAGTTCTCATGATAGAAGCAACCTTTCCAAAGAGTATACATAGGATGGACTTCTTGTGGTTCCTATGGAGTACCAAATTAACCTTGCTAATATTAAGGTCGTTACCAAATTTAGTGATGAGCAATGGTCGTGGTCGCATAGGATTGATCTTGATTAATGTTATTAATTTTCTAAATATAAATACAAGGGGTTTTGAATTAATGAACTAAATTACTAAAATCAAATAAACTAAAAATAATTAAATGAAAGACAAACAAAATTCACAAGGTTATAAATAATAATGATTAAACTAGCTAAAGGATCATTTTACACCACTAGACATTATTTATGCAATAAATTACAAAATTATTCCCAATTTTCTATCAAAATTACCAACATTAGATAACAACAAGATATGCCATCCCTATCTTTCCTTATTGTGTTGTTAAATAAAAACAAAGTCTTTATTTAATCTCTTTCCATTAAATAACCCACAACAAACTCTAAGATTAAACCTCACAGAAGTATTAAAATAAGAAAGATAAGTTGATATAAGAGACAAACACGCAAGCGAGGTTAATTTAATCTAGGTTATGTTTCACATGCAATCATATGAAAACTTGACCATAATCATTTGCTATTAATGACTAGGGAAAAAAACAAGACAATTACGGATCAAGAATTCTAACCTAACAATAGATTAATTTCAAATCCTGCTTAGTTGGCCACCTAAACAAAACAAAAAAAAAAATCATAAACAAAAAGTATCAAAGAACATAAACAATTTTGATTGGAAAATTGGAAATGATTCTAAAAATATCAATTACATAATCATGTGTAGAGTTTTGAAATCACCCTTAACCACAAATAAATTTAGCCTAGTACAATTGAAAATAAAAACAAAAAAATAAAATAAATGACATTAGCTGTTTAAGAGAATGAACGAAAAGAAAGAACGAATGGCTCTTCAAAAATCTCCATGTGAATAATCTTTTTGGAACCACCTCGCACACCTCTCTTCCTTTCTTCTTCCTTTTTTTTTTTTTTTCCCTACTTTAGAGTGAGAAACTATGATGAAAATGGATCTCCTTTGTGCCCTAAGGTGAGGTATTTATAAGTTTGCCTAAAACTATTCAAAAAAAACCGAAAAATACAAAAACAAAAACCGAACCAAAGCGATTGAAAAACCGACATATTGAAAACCAAAAAAACATTTTTTAAGGGAACCAAACTATTTCGGTTCAATTTTGGTTCCAACTGGATGAGGTGGTCGGTTAAGCAAACAAACCGACCACCTTCAATTATTAAAAAAATATAAAGTTTTACATTAAGGCAAACTGAAATCTTCAATCTGGAAACTAGAAAGCACCTCCTAACCGCTAGGGTTGGAGGAACTTGTTGTTTCCTTTGTGTTTCATTAATACTTATTACACTCATTTATTGTAAAATTTCAAAATGAGAACTTTTAAGAGTCTCACATGGAAAAGATACAAACATCTCACTTCCCCCGCCCTCTACAAAAGCACCCAAGCTTAAGGGTTTTCATTCAATATTATTTAGAATTAATTTATGTTTAAAAAGCCTAAAAAGCCGTTTTTTAAGGCTGGGTTTTTTTTAAATTTTAACTATATTTATATAGTTAAAATTTAAAAAAAGAATGCAACCTAAGTTTTCTTATAAACATGTTTAAAGCTTGGAAAAAGCTTATTTTTAGAAACATTTTCATTTTTAGCTTTAAACATTTTAGTTTTGAATTTTAATGGTAGAACTAGTTAAAATTTTAAAAAAAAATTAATTCTTTTCTAATAAGTATAATCAACTGAGAGCCGACCAAAGAAAACCAATCATTCATGGTCGGTTAACTGGCCGATTACTCTTGTAATTGGCTCAATTTGGATTTTTGTTCCTCAAAAACTGATGGGGTCGGTTCAGTTACTGAACCGACTCCAATTGTTGGTTAATAACTGATGTCAACCCCAGTTGGAGTTTGAAGGTTATTTGGACCAAAAATTAGATGGAAACATCAAAATTTCACATCGCGGCATCAACTTGGGCACTGCAGCCCGCCTCCTTGTAGCCTAGCTTTGGATTAGCTTCCACCTAAGCGCTGCAACGCCCATCACTACTGTTGCTGCGATGTCCACCCAGGTGCTGCAGTACTCAGCTCTCAGGTTTTAAGCCTGACTTGCATGGTTAAGCAGGCCACAGCACCCAACAATCTTCCAAATCCAAAAATGTGATCCTTGAAGCCTTTAAATCCTTGTTTTCATCCTTTTTTTCATTATGTTACCTTAACATACATAAAAACATAGAAACCAAGAAACTACTAAATTAAACATAAGAAAAAGTGATAGAAAAATATATATAAGAATAAGCACTTATCAGTGGATGATATATGAAGCAGCAATGGGTGACAAAAAGCTGGAGGAGGGCGATGGGTTGTGGTTGTGGCAGCTGATGGAGGGTTGCCGCTTAATGTTGAGGCCGACAACAACCCGGAGGCAATGTCGATGAAAATTCTAAATGTGGGCAAGAGTGAATGATTGTTTATTATTATTATCATTGTTATTATTATTACTATTACTGCTACTGCTGCTACTGTAAGGTTTTTAATGATTAGTACACAACCTACTTTGTCAAACTACATTGCAAATAATTTGCTCTTAGGCTTGTAGAACCCGTCCATTTTTTTTTTTTCATGAGTGCGCAGGAATGTGTTGATGAGCCCAAGACTTTCAACTAATTTATTTGACTTGGGCTCAGATGGGGCGTGCTTTTGGGAGCCCAAAATCCATTCTGGTACCAGCCAAAGCTAAATTTAGTGTTTGATAAAGGCAATTTTAAGATAATTTCGGCTTAATCTAAAGCTCAAATCAGAAGCGGTACCTTTAATGCTTTTGGCTTGCCGCTTAAGCTGTCCATACAATTAAGGAAACGTTTTAATACCGTAAATGCCCTCGATTTTTTGAAAAATAAATCGTATCTACTGTTTAATACCGTAAATGCCCTTGCTTTTATGAAAACGACCATCGTATCTACTGTTCAATTATTATGGAAAACCCTAGCATCATTTTGGCCTCCATCATTTGTCAAATTTAGGGGCTTTTCAAAACAGCCATTAATCAATTATTGGCAACACCATCATCGCTCCATCGTCGTGTCATGGCCCAAACAGAGACGGATGATGTGGCTATTAGTTAAAATAATTAAATTGATATTAACAAATAAAACATCAAAATTTAATTAAAATCAAATAAAAGTAAATAAAAGAATAATATTTAAATTGGATAAGTAGACTCAACAAATTTTATATTTAACATATTTGCTCCATAGTCTCGAAATTAAAATTATAAAAATATATAAATTACATAACAGTCCACTGAATTTACAGTTTAATTAAAACAAAAATATGGAACAGTGTTTAGACAAAATAGTATACAATACACATGTCAGATAAGAGGCTAACATGTACATATGAAATGAGGTACAAAGGATACAACTATACACTTTGATAGATTTCTAATGAACTTGATCATCAACCGCTTCCACCAAAACAGCATATAGCACCACGCTACGTGGGGGGAATTCAAAGAAAATAACAAAGACATTAAAACTGTGAGCAAAAAGTTCAATAGGATTATCAATTAAACTCAGTGTAAAGCATTCAATAAAAACAAATTGAACTTAAACGGTACAAAGCTTGGAAACTAGCTCACTAGTTTAATAGTAATAACATATAATTTTAACTTAAATCATGAATGAATTAATAGTTACATTAGAGAAGCAAACATATGATTTGTCGTAAATCATAAAAAAAAAATGAGAAATTTGTTAACACCACCATAGTGGTCTGGACTGGGTTTTTGGGACTTGCACCTTAGGATGCCTTCTACATGACCTGAATTCTAAGGTACTTGGTGGACAAGAACCGAGGTTTTAATGGGAGCTCACTGGACAAGTACCAGCATCCAGAGTTAAAACACAACTATCAAACATAAAATAAACAAATAATGGAAGCTTGATATAGATAAGTATCGAAGTTAACACAACCATCAAATATAACATAAGCAAATAATAGAAGCTCAATGCAGACATGTACCGAGGTTCACATAGTAATTTAATGGAAGTTTGGTGTAAAAAAACACCAACTCTATACTTAAAAGCACAACTATCTGATAGATACATCGGATATTGTTTCGAAATTCATTTAAAGCATAGAAGCTTAGTGATTGCGATAACCAAGGTTCTATTTTATTTTTTGAAATTCCTTTGAAACATATTTTCAAATAACTTTGAAAATAATTTAGAAAAATTACATATTTCAATAACTTTGAAAATATAATGAGAAAAATTCTTTAAAAAAATTTAAGAATACTTTTTAAGGTCCAAACATATTATCAATATCTCAAGAAAATTAATATATGAAGCTTAAAATAATATAACTCAAAATTTCGTATTTTGAAATTGCATTTATAAAAAGAACGAAAAAAATTTTTAAAAACATTTAAGGATAACCTTTAGCTAAAACTGTTGGGATTGGTGCCCTAAAAGCTGTGACATTGTACTTTTTGACAATAAATAAATAAAGTGGCATTTGTTATTATTTTGGTTGATATATGTGTTATGAATACATTTATAAACATCAAGAAAATTCCATGATTATTTATGTGGCTATAAATTTAGCATATAAGTGTTATATGCTTAGGGATAAAAGTTATAGATAATAATCTAAATAGTCCGTAATAATTAATTAAAGTTTGGGATCTTTAATTAAATATTACAAGTGCGGTCCAATCTCATTTAGAATGAAATAGTCATTATCCAGACTATTAATGTAGAGACATTGGATTGGAGGTACTTTATATAATGAGATTATATAGGACTAGACCAGATAAATTATGAATCTCTAATAATCATCCGTTATAAAGAGAGTATTCAAATTTATCACAATGATGATCATATATTTGACAGTCTTAATCCTGAGTATTTATTAAACTCCTATTTATGACATTATGTTTTTTGACTTGCATTGTAAGATTTGTATAAGCACAGATCATAACTTAGTATCTTGGAAATATAATGTAATAAATGGCTGGGAATAATATTATACAGATATGAAATACATTCCTTCCCTATGGAAGTTAGAAAAATAGTTCTCTTGAGTGATAATTTAAGGTTTGAACAGTAGAGCGCTCGTTCATAATAAGATTATGAATTAACTGTTCATTAGAGAATTATTGGAACACAAAGATAAAGATATAATAAGAGAGGTAAACGGAAATTAAACCTGGCTCTTATTATGAACTATTTATGGAGGACTGACTTCTATGTAATAATTAAATCAATGGACTACTCGCTAATTTTCTTTGAGTAATTTTACTATAATCTCAAGAGCTCAGTTTCAGGTTTTTAGTGGAGTAACATTGAAACTAATAAATTTGACACATAAATTAAAGAGTTTGATTAATTGTCAAATTTATTGGAGCTTGTGTTATAGGTCCATAGGTCCCCAATATCACCTCTGTAACACTATAATGGATTTATGCATATAATGAATTATACATATTTAGTTTAGAATTATTGAATTCTGAATTACTTATTTCACACTTGAATTATTAATGTGATACAGAAAAATGTTCTCTGTGACACATAATGTAATGTGATAAATGTTGTCACATTTAACTGAACAATAGTTAATTAATTGATTGATTAATTCTTAAATAAATGTAATTTATTTTTGAATTTAGATATATATATATATATGGTTTTGAACCAAATCTTTTTATATATATAAGTTTTATAATATATTAATATATATTATATTAATATAAAACAAAAAAAAGGAGGTAAAGCGTAAACTTACGTTTACATTCCTTTTATATATTATATTTATATATGTTATGAAATCAGGTAAAACGTGATTTGGCGCAAAAAAAAAAAAAAAAAAGAAGAAGAAGAAGAAGAAAAAGGAAAAGAAAAAAGAAAGGGAAAGTTAAAATGTTACAACCTTGTAAAATATATCCTTTCCCTATATGTTTGATATGGTGATTATTTTCATATTGAAAAGTCAATTGAAAAATAACTAATTGCTCAGATATAAATAGGGAGAGAAAACAGTTATCTCAGGAGTTTTTTTTTTATTCACGTAACTTTTACAAAATACTCTGAGAGAAAAACTGAGAGTTTTTCTCGAAAAAAAATGTCTGCTATCTCATGTGTTGAGTACATATCAGATTCAAAACGTGTGAGGAAAATTCATTCTTGCAGTTTGACACCCACTCGTCTTTCCATTGGTGTGGAGGCCTGGATTGGAAGATCGTGGTGTCAAAGAGGAAAGCTAGGATGTTAGACATGTATGCCCTAATGGAGTAAAAATGTAATGAGTTTTTGGAGACATTTTTATCAATAAAGAATTTATTATATATATATATACCAAATATTGTCCTCTTTACGTTCATATTTGTTGAATGTATGATAAGCAAACAATAGTCTGAAACCGTCGGTCTAAACCTTTAAGAATTGGGCATATGATGGACAGATTATGCGGAAGACACGATTCTTAAGGTGACGGTCTAAATCATAAGATCCGCAATCGAGGGAATAAAGTTGGGCGATTTATTCATGTAAAGATTGTTATGTTGTCTATATCCCTATTGGGAGATGGTTTGTCTTGACCATCGAAGGTGGACTCCGTGAATAGAGACATTGGCATGTTGTCATAGGTGACGATGTGTTGGATCGGGACATAAAGTGAATTAATTTGGATTAATAATTCTGTCTTGGCAAATCGATTCACTTTAGACAATCATTTGTATTGCATCTTAATCCTGAGATGACTAGTGGGCCCGTTGTCTTGACTTGTGTCTTTTGATGTGCCAAAGGGTGACACCCACATCTTAATAGTGGTACGCATGCCGGTACGTTGGAGGCATGACTCTTGATGACGTAGACCTGTTATTCATAGATATGGAATCCATAGCTCCTCTTTAGGAGTAGTGATATCCTCTTA